>LQHA01000153.1:0-16771 GCA_001567625.1 Acanthamoeba polyphaga | reverse complement strand
CACCGCCACGTCATGCATACGCTCATCTGCGTCGATCGATCGCGGCGTCTCTGCTGTGTGTGTGTGTGTGTGTGTGTGTGTGTGTGTGTGTGTGTGTGTGCGTGCGTGCGTGCGTGCAGGAGGATTCGGATGTGGAGGTGTATCATCAACTGTTGCTGGAGGGCCATCTGCTGCTCGAGTCTCGCCTGGCGGCGCTGCTGTCGTCGATCGCCCTATCTTCTGGCCGCGAACCAGCTGACACAGCCGCGCAGCTTTCCTCCCAACTCGAAGCCGAAAACTACCGCAAGCTTTTGCGCAAGTCCGCTTCGCTTCTTGCCGACGTACGCTCACCGCTCACCGCTCGCACCGCACGCACCGCACACGCTCGTCGCACACACCGCACCCCGCACACACACACACACACACACGTCTCACTCTTGTGTACGCAGTACTACGCTCGTTCCGGTGAGTGGGAGCGGGCGTGCGATCTGTTTGCGCAGTCGGACCGCCCTATCGCCCACGTGCTGGCAGCGGCTCTGGGCGAAGAGGCCGCCGCAAAGCCGCTGGTCACCTACTTCGACGCCGTACTCTTCGACGCTGACCTCGGCGAAAGCCTTCTCGTCGACGAGGTGGCCGATCAGGTGCCATTTCCGTTCGTCGCCGCACACGGTGCGTGCTGCGCAGGCCACTCACTCGCCGTGTGTCTCGTGTCGTGTCGTGCGTGTGCGTGCGCGTGCGATCAGGCCGATGCGATATTGGAGCACTACGCCACACACGCTCCACACCGAGTGTCGACGGTCATCCTGGAGTCGTGCCTTCAGTCCTACACCCACCAGTCGGCCCTCACCTTCCTCAACAAGGCCATGACCCCGCCCCGTTCGACCCAGCCCGCCGCCCCTCTCCAGGGCCTCGCCCGATTCATCATGCAGCCTCCCGCCGACGAGGTACTATTTTCTTTAATTATTTACATATTTAAATATATTAACATTATTATTGGTATTAATATTGGATAATAGGGCGTCGCTGGGCCGTGGGCGTCGCCGTCGCCGTCGAGCCAGCAGCAGCAGGCGCAGCTCTACTCGGTGAGCGACACGCCGACGGCGCAGGGGTTCGAGCCCTGGAAGGACCGCTTCGCCAAGGGCCTGCTCCTCATCGACTCGGGCAAAGAGGTACTCACCTCGATTGGCCCAAGTGTCCATGTATGTCGCCTCCGTGTGGTTCTCTCACGCGACATCAACCCCTTGCGTTCCATTCCGCGCCGCAGGACGAAGCAGTGCAGGCGCTGCTGTCGCTTCAGTCGGACACTCTGCTCCGACTGTGCGTGGCGTCGCCCCACCTCCTCTTCGCGCCGCAGGACGATGCCGAAGACGATGCACCAGCCTCCTCCTCCTCATCTTCTTCGTCGTCTTCTTCGTCCGCCGGCGAGAAGTGGAACGTCACCGCCGTCGCGCTCCTGCTGCGCCAGCACGCCCCGTGGTCGCTCCTCGAGCTGCTCGCGACCCTCCTCACCCAGGTACGGCCTTATTTATTTATTTATTTATTTATTTATATTTACTTTGTTGGCTGACCACCGGTGGCCGGTGCAGAACGCGCAGGCGGTGCCGCCGCTGTCGCTGGTGCTGCGGCTGCTGGACCCGAACCCGCCGCCGGCACAGCTGCCACATTCCCTCCACCCGTACCCACTACTTGCAGCAGCAGCAGCAGCAGCAGCAGCAGCAGCAGCAGGCACAGGCGCTGCCACAGCCCTCTTCCGACGCGCCCGACCTCATTGGCCTGTACGCACACACGCACAAGCGCACTTGCCCAACCGCACACGCAACACACGCATGGCTGATGGGCGATGATGATAGGGTGCTGGAGACGTGCTACGCGGAGCACCTTCTGGTGGACGAGCAGGCGTCGGCGCTCCAGGGAGCCCGGGCGAGCCGGGGCCTGCCCAACTACCTGGCCGGCCTCTATCTCCAGTGGGCCGTGCACTTCGCCTCCGCCGCCAAGCCCAGCAACGTCTCCATATTCGAAGCCGCCGGCTCCATCCCCATCTCCTACGCGAAAAGGTGTGGTGTGGCGTGTTGCGTGTGTCATGAGTTGTGCGTGTCGTGCGGCGACTCACGTGACAAACACAATCGCAGGTGGGAGAGCCGTCACAAGCGGGCCTTCAAGCACACCGTACAGCCGTGGCTCGCATCGCTCTGCCCGGCCTCCGTGCCCGACGAGCAGTCGCTGGACCTCTACTTGGCTAAGCTGCTGGGCCTGCTTACGTCGCCCTACGCGGCCCAGGTGGACTGCGAGGCTATACTGCGCCTGTTGAACGCGTCCCTGGGCCGATCTCTCGACGCGAGCCCGATGACGCTTCCGCTGCGGCTGCTCTGCCTCGCCAGCCAGCGCTTTGAGGAGGCCATGCGGCTCACCATCGCCGTCAAGCCGCGCGCCACCCTCTCCTTCGCCCAACACTTCTGCTCTAGCGTACGCCCTCGTGTGACACACACACCGCACGCAACGCAACGCAACGCAACGCAACGCAACGCAACGCAACGCAACGCAAAGCAACATAACACAACGCTTTGGCTGATGATGCGATGATGCACAGACGGACGAGTGGCGAAGTGTGCTTGCGGCGCTGGCCGACGCGCTGCTGGAGGCCGAAGAGCAGGAGCGGAGCAGCAAGGAGCTGGCGGAGGAGTACGCGAGCGTGCTGCGCCACCTGAGCACGGTCTATGAACCCGACGCCTTCCTCCTGCTCCTGCCGGCCAACGGCAAGATGACCTTCTTCCTGCCCTTCATCGAGGCCTCCTTCACCTACCACGCCGCCCTCTCCCTACGGCCACCTCATCGCTCCCCCGCCACCGACGCTGCCCAGGTCAAGTAGAGCCCAGCCCACCTTCACCATCAGCTGCAATCTTCTACACGACCCGGCCTACGCCTGTTCTCGTCTCGTCTCAACACACAGCACAACTTCGACGTCCCTCCCCCTTTGAAAGATGGTCATGCCGTAAAAGGTGATGCATGGTCACCCCTTGATGAGCTCCTTGGCGGCCTTCTTGTGGTTCTTCTTGATCGCGAGTCCGTAGGGCGTCAGCTTGTTGTGGTTCCGCCCGGTGGTCGCCGCCCCTGCATCCAACAACAGCCGCACACACTACACGACACGAGCCGTCACCGCTTTAAGCACCACCGACCTCGCTTGTCTGGGCCGGTGCCTGTACCTCGGTGTGGCCGTACTGGGCGGCCTCGTGCAGCGGGGTGTACATGAGGTCGTTGGCGATGTTGGGGTCAGCCCCCTGCTCCAACAGAAGCTTCACTGTCCGTCGACCAGCGTCAGCTTTGTAGAGTCCCCGGCGGGGGGGGGGAGAGTTTGAACCTATGCCGGCGTGGTTGAAGGTGACGGCCTTGTAGAGAGCCGTTTCGCGCACCTCATCGGTGTAGTTGATAGCGGCCTTGCCTGCTCGATCACTCAGGAGTCGCGCCACCTCCTCATGTCGCCCCTTCGCTGCCGCCTCCAGCAGCTGTGGTCCTTCCATCTTTTTTTAATGTTTTATGTTTCTGAAATAAAATCCAGCCAATCGGTGAAAAAGCCAGGTTTGGAACTCGGAAAAAACAGGGCACCGCTTGAGAGCACTGGCCTTCTTTGCCTTGATTAGGGTCATTTGTAGAACAAACCGAAGTCCAACGCAAGGCAGCAGGAGAATGAACAAGGAGTACGAAGACCTGCTCAACTACATCGCCACATTCGAGCGCACGCAGCAACAAGAGGAGATCAAGCTCGCCGAGGAGGTGGCTAAGCACAAGCACACCCAGCAGAGCATCCGAAATGGTATGATCGAGCACCTCCACTCTCTCTACTCGCGTAGGGCCTGTTTCAAAGAGGCTGGGCTCAAGCTTCGGCTTTCTCATCTTCGTGAGTAGCGCACGCGAACATCGAGAGGTACAAGCAATCGCTGGAGGCGATGCAGAACAGCATGAAGAACATGCGTCGGCAGCACCTTGAGGAGAAGAAGGCCAGCAAGCAGCTCAGGGACGCTACGAGGCACCTCAAGGAAGAGCTCCGCCTTCTCGACGAGAGAGTTGACAAGGCATCGGAGGAGGCCAGCAAGAAGAGGTAAGCGTGCTTCTTGTAGTCCTGCGATCTCGGCGAGCGCTCAAGCTTTCTCCAGGGCATTCTACACGCTGGCGATGGAACAGGCCAAGGAGAGGTCGCACCTTCTGCAACTGGCCTACGCGAGAGGTGTCTGTACGACATCTGTCTCGACTTCCTCCTCGGACGAAGCGGCCGATGAAGAGCAGCTGAAGCAGAAGCTGGAGCAGCTCAAGGCACGGTTGCAGACCGAACTCGACGAGAAAGAGAAGCTTCAGACGATGCTGGCTGCCGCGTTGAATCAGAAGAAGAAGCGCGACGAAGAGGTGGCGGCTCGGCCGAAGGTAGGAAGTAGCTTCCGTCTTGATTGACGATGATGGAGGTGACCAAACACCGGTGGCGTCTTCAGGTGGCCGAACGCGAGGCGGAACTGCTCCTGCACCGCAACGTCGTGCAAGGTCAGAAGGATCTGCTGGAGCAACAGAAGAAGCTGCAGGAAACGACCATCAAGGAGTTCCATGATCTCGATGGGTACCTCATATCGTGTCTTGAACGTGTGGCCTTCTCAACGTCTTCATCATCGTTATGGCGGTACATCGCAGGTACGGCACGCAGCTGAACCAGACCTACGAGGAGCTGCAGCAGTACTGCTCTGAGCTTGAGGCTGCCGCGGTCCCGCCCTGCAGTCGATGCAACGCGAAGAAAGGAGAGAAGGACAAGCAACAGGAAGATCCCATCGTACAAGACTAAGGGAAGGTAGGCATGCTCGCTTCAATCTGATTCGATTTACTACTCCACTGAACAAAATTGGACAAACTATATACAAATGCAACAGGATGAAGGATTACGAGGATGCATGGACGTAGTCGCCCACGGTGAAGCCCGAAGTGGAGTATGCCGGACCCTGATTGGAGTTTTGCGAGTAGATGCTGCCTGTCGAGGTTGTGGCATATCCTTCTTCGGCCGAGGCTAGCGTGTAATCGGGATCTCCCATCTTCGCTTCCGCGTAAGGGCCATTCGAATCTTGTTTGATGTAGCCCTCCTCGTCCTTCCTCAGCACGACGTAGTCCCCTTCGGCATTCAGCGAGACGGTGTCGCCTCTTCCCACGGTACCGAGTGCGTACTCGCCGTTCGTGGTCTGGATCGCGTAGTCTTCCTGGCCCACGACCTCCACTCCCGTTGCGTACTCGCCGTTCATCTTCTGTTCGAGATAGGTCCTCTTGTCCATCTCACTCTCGGCATAGCCGTGCGTGCCGCCAATCTGCAGGGTGTAATCCGGTTCGCCGGAACCAAGCACCGCATAGGCCTGCTTCGCATCCTGAGTCGTGTACTCCTCCGCACCGATCCTTCCTTCCGCATAGCTCGTCATCGTCGTCATCTGGTAAACTCTGATTGAAGGGGAAACGTTTCCGTTTTGTTGATTTCTTAGCGTTCAGTGAAGCCTCTTTCGCGCCACAACAAAACGCGAAGGCAACCACACATCCCCGAAACGTCACGCAAAAGAGCCCGAAATGTCAAGTGAATGAATAATTAAATAATGCAGAAAAAGGTGTTTTTGTGGGAGTTGTTTACACGAAGACGGCAGAGCTGCCCAGAGCAAGGACGAAGGGGAGGAGGAAGACCTTGCTGAGGAAGAAGAAGAAGATCCCCAACGCGATGGAGAAGGGCAGAGCCGGGAGTGCCTTCCTAAAGACCGCCAGCAGCAGCAGCGTCCAGAACAGGCCCTGCGAAACACACAACAGGCGGATTGAGGGTTGTAACAGCAGCTGGGAGGTTGAGAAAGAAGGGAGGCGGTACGGTGATGATGGCGATGAAGCACGTAAAGACGGTGAGCCAGTTAAACATGGCGGCGCGTCCAACAAGCACGCTGTAGAACACAAAGTCGCCCAAGCCCAGCTTGACCGATTGAGGTCCTGCGTGTCATCACCATCACAAGCATCAGCGGACCCGCTTGCGGGACACCAATCAGCAAAACCGGTGTAAGAGAAGAAATGGTACTCTTGTCCTCCTCCATCAAGCCTTCGCCTCGGTCGGTGCTGCCCATCATGTTCAGCGTGTTGATCATCAGCGGGACCACGAAACCTATTCCACACACACACACACCACATGCACACACGAGCATGAGTATCACAACTCGTTATGAAGCAGCGCAGCTGAGCCGACAGCAGTTTTCTGTACCGTTGTAGAGGAGAGCTGGGATGGGTTCCTGGCGCTGCTGTGCCGTCTCGACCAGCACGCGAAGCGGTCCACGCGGGCACAGGACAGCAAACACGTCTGCAAGTCACCCCCCCCCCCAAGCGTGAGCATAGCGCAGCGGCCGGCGGGCCTGAGTGTTGGTCGCCGTACCGTAGAGCGCAATGGCGGCGAGGATGGTCCAGGTGGTCCACTCGGGCAGGCGGGTGAAGAAGATGGCCATGAACGCGGAGATGAGGACCAGGTAGGCCTGGTTCCAGCGCTGCGGGGCATACCTGCGCACCGACCAACCGACCGCAAGCTTTCAGCGCCCGTTCCCCCCCCCCCCCCGCCCAGTCGGCTCCTCAGCGCAGTGCAAAGGTACCAGAAGATGGAGATGACGCCCGCGCCTGTGAAGTTCCACATCATGAACACGAACGTGACCCAGTCCATCGGTAGGTTGTACGCCTTCCACATGTATCTGGAAATGTGTGCGTGCGTGCGTGCATGGCGCACAGATTGAGGTGAGACTTGCTGCACCGAGTGGGCATTGGGGGGGGGGGTAGTAAAAGTAGTGCACTGCGCGTACATGAAGATGATGGACCCGAACATCATCAGCATCAAGCCCGACGATCCGATGAGCCAAGCGAAGATGAGCTGCCCAGTCGCGCGTGTTTTAGTGTTTTAGCAACTATAACAACAACAACAACAACACCAACGCCAACTTGCTCACACGTGCGCGCAACAACATGTGAAGAAAGTAGAGAGAGGGAGGCGCTCAAGGAACGTATGTACCTTGAGGCATCGGTACTTGTAGAGGATGACGAATATCACCGTGACGATGACGATGATCACCACGAACACCAGCGCATTGAGGAGTGCGCCGAAGAGCTTCGTCGAGGTGTCGTCAGACGCCACTTCCTTGTAGACCATGTACACGGGGCTGATGAAGATGAGGATGAGAAGAGATGGATCAGTCTCGCGGGGGAGATCATCACACATCGGCGGGAGGAGGTCACTCACGAAAAGTTTTGGTTGTAGGGGATGGTGATCGTCTTGACCACCCAGATGACCAGCATCATGGTCACCGCCACCGGCTTCAGAATGGCCAGCACCTGCAAAGGAGACACGGCACACGCGCACACACGCACCGCACACACATGAGCAACGAAGAACCACGGGACCAGGGACACTGGGGCAGTTGAACTGGGCTCACGAACCATTTGAGCGTGGTCTTCAAGGCTGAGGCCGCCTTCGTCATCCTCCTCTTCGCCCCACTCTTCGTCATCATGCTCCTCGACCGCCGCGCCGCTGTGGTTGAAGGAAAGGTAAGCGAACGTAGATGGCGCCTTATTTCATTCATCTGGGCACGGTGAATGGCTTGAGCAGACCTTTGGCGAGGGCGGTTGCGGTGGGCACGCTTCGGTTTGCGGGCGTGCTTCGGGGCAGCCGTAGTGGCAGAAGGCGGAGAGGATGCTGGCAAATCGTCGTCATCTTGGTCGTTGATAGCCGATTCCGCCTCAACGTCACCACCACTTGGGAGGTCATCCTCACCTTCAACGTGGTGGAGGAAGCTCTGCCTCTCGGCTTCCTCGATCGAGACCAGCTCGATCGATTCCGCGTACTTCTCTTCGTCGCTTTCCATCTTTGATTCAATCAAAGTTTATTTTCTTTCTTTATTTTCTCTTTTCATTTGTGGTGGCCGAGCACCACCTCACCTCTCTACAGCGTCGTTCGGGGTTCGCGCAGCTTTCTTCTTCGTCCTTTGCTGCTTCGCCTTACGTCTGTTCCGTTGCGACTTCGAGTGACTGAAGCGTCTCGTACCAGACTCACCACTGCCAGAGGCAGGCACTGGAACCTGCCCTAGGTCTTCGCTCTGAGGGAGAGTCGGCCAGCTGGCCGGCGACGAACTGTAGGCAATAGGCGGGAGGCACGGCAGGAGCTGGTCGAGAGGGATGCTGACGAACGGCTGCTGAACGTCGAGGGGCGACACGACGCCTCTCTGGAGATAGGCGTCTCTGATGCCGGTCCGCTTGGCGAGTTGCGGACGGAGCTGAACGACGAGCTTGCGCCATGTCTCCCACGCCCGTAGCTCCTCGAATGACCAGTTTGCGTACTGTGACGCCGACATGATGAGGACCAGAGCCTGAGGCGATAAGAAAGTGGGCTCCGTACCTCAGGACAAGCCGTAATGCTCATGAGCCGGTCTCCATGAGAGCAGGGTGCGTCGTCGCCGAAAGGATCTCCGAAAGGCACCGGCTCCCTGTCTCGAGAGTTGTTCTCCGACGCGAACGCTGTCTCACGGGCAGCGGGAGCGGTGCGAGGAGCTGGTAACTCGAAATGAAGTAGAGACTTGATCATTCCGGCCCGAGCGCGCCGCCAGCTCACCGAGGACAGCTGCGTGGATTGGAAGTTGATCTGCACTGCAGAGCGCACGCACGAAGGTCAGGCAGACTTCTTACTCGCCTTGCGAAAGGACGTACGTGATGCTCCGGTTCGAGGGTCGTAGCGATCGACGTCGCCATCCGGGCGGTGAGGGTTCAGCTGATTCACCTCGAAGAGGTTGCGCTCCAGCAGCTTCTTGCAGCACTCGGCATCGTTGTGAGCAAAGGCGAGTAGAAGCACGGCGAGGTCCACCTTGCTGAGGGCCGCGAGCGTACGTAGCGACCCGTGGTCGCGAAGCAGCTGCTGGCACTCGGAGAACCCAAGCACGTCCAAGTCACTCGCGCGTTGCGCATTTGCCGTCCTCATCGCGTCCAGCTTCATCATCATGGCCTTGATTGTTCGCTTCTTCCTTTCCTGACGACGTAGTCTCGAGTAGCGACCGAATAGAGCCTTGTTGAGCGTTGCAGTTCTCGAACGCGTCGCTGTAGCTTTGCACCGAACGGAGGCAGAACCAGTGACTGATGACCGCGCCGCCCCACGCGACGAAAAGCGAAACAGGCTTGCCTGCCTTTTTGCTGTCCGATAAAATCCCACCACCTCTTCGCGCGCTTGAATAAGTGTCGACAAGCGTCTATTGGGCCTCGCTGGAGAAGATGAACAAGAAGGGGAGGGGAGGGAAAAGGAGGGGAGAGGTCTCTTAGATGGTGGCTGCTGCTAGTATTCATCGGGATGACTGGCAAGGTCACCGCGCTCCCACCTCTCCTCGTCAAAGAAGATGGCTTCGACTTGACGCTTGGCGAAGAAACGTCCATGCAAGCTGTTGATGGCTAACAGGTGGCGAAGAAGAGGAGGGAGGTGAGTCCACAACACAACGAGCTCGATGAGGCAGACCATTGGTCATCGCCCATCGTCATCAGCGATGATGACGAAGCAATCGACCATTCACCATATATCGTTGCACTCGGCCACCCCACATAGACACTCACGCGCACGCGCCCACAATGACGTCAGTCCCCCGCTGGTGTACCCTTGAGCGCAGAGTCGAGCGTGGTGAACTGCACGAAGATGCGGACCGACTTGTCGGAGGGCACCATGGGGTTCTTCTCCTCGTAGATCTTGCAGCGCACCACCGGACCGTACTTGGTGCACTCCTCCGCCGTCTCGGACTCGAGGTCCTCGTCCACCTCGCCTGGGCCCACCATGTTCTTCGCGGAGCAAAGTCAGCATTGCGATGCGTCACATGCATCACGCGCAAGGAGCAGGAGAACGTGAATGAGAAACAAGAGAGGGTAGGGACATGACGTACTCGGAGCAGGATGACTTTGCTCGATTCGACCTTTCGTCGGTGGGAAAGAAGACCCCCGGGCTTAGAGTTGACGTCGATGATGACGCCACTGGCCGGGCCTTTGCCCTTGTTGAGCTTCTTGTGCTCAAGCGGGTTCAAAATGCCCTGGCCCTCCTTGCCCAGGCCTTCACAAAGCACACAAAAGGCGTCAGAAGAAGCGCTGACAAACACAAGAAACGACGAAACAGGAGAAGGGGAGCAAAGATGCGCACCTCGTCCCTCTGTCCAGCCCATCTTCTTCATCATCTGCTCTGCGACAGAGAGGCCGCCGCCGCCGCTATTGGCTCTCGTGGGAGTAGGAGTGGGGGCAGGACTATCAAATGACGGCGGCGGAGGGATGTGATTCGAGACGCGGGCTGCTTGTGGCGGCCGTGTGGTCGTTTCCTCGGTGTCGTATCCGTACGGATCGTGTACGTTCGAGGGAGCCATCATGGCCTGCGCTGGCGATGCTGCAGGCTGCATTCCTGCGCTCAACTGTGCCCGCCGTCGCCAGGCCTAGCGCACGCGAGGGAGCGGAATGATGAGAAGAGAACGGGAAACGGGGGAAAGAAGTACCAAGCAGTGAGTGTACCTCTTCGCCGGAGACGTTGAGGTCCAGCTTTGCCGAAGATGGAGGAGGAGAGGACTCTCTGGTGGGTCGAGATGGCTGAGGAGGAGGCGAGTAACGGTGGTGAGTGCTGCCCCGGGGTGCTTCGCGGAAGTCGTCTTCGTCCATCGGCACGCTGGGCTGGAAGCCCCGCTGCTGCTCTCGTTCCTGTTCGCGTTGCTGCCGTTCCATCTCACGGCGCTGTTGTCTAGCCTGTCGCTCGTTCACGTACTCCTCGTAATCGTTAGGTCGGGCAGGATCGTATTCATCGACGTCCTTTGGCCCAAGGCGTGATGAGGCGCCCATCCTGGAGGGCATGTGCTGATGGTGTGGCTCCTCATTCGCACCCGATTTAGGTGTGCTGCTCAGGCTTTGTTGCAGATGAGGGGTAGTCTTGACGGTTCCCAGATGGACGAAGAGGTCAATCAAGCTGCCGAGAATCGCTTGTTAATTGAGCGATGCGGTGGTGCAGGAGGTACTATTTCTTCTTTGACCTTCGCCTGAACCAGGTCCATCGATGTTCGTGTGGCCCTGGGCGGCTGGGGTTGTTGCAATCGCTTGCGCTTGAGCAGCACATTTTGGGCCAACACCGATGGCACGTTTGTAAGCTTCTCTCCTCCTGTGAATTTGGACGTGCTCGACCAACCTTTACGCCCTTGCACGTTAGCATTGCTCCGTTTGCAAAGAACATGTCAAGATGCAGTACCTGAATTGGCAGGTTTCGCGTCCGCAGGCTGTGTGCTTGTTGTGTTAGTGCCTCCTGCCTTTGGGGCAGAGAGATTCGAGTAGAGATCAAACATGAGGGCGATTCCTTTGATGGCGAATTTGTTGTTAAATCAAAAATATTTTTTTAAAGTAAAGATTGTAAATCGATGTGGGATTCGAACTGGTCTTTTTTTTTTTTTTGCATTTGCCCGAAGACTTGGCCCAACAAGCGTAAGTCTGCGGGGAGCGGAGAACCCTGCATCAACCACGGAACCAGGAATCTGAGGAGAGGATGCAGATGAACGAAGATCCGGCACAGGTGCAACGAGATGGCGCAAAGACGGAGGCAAACTGCCCTAATCCCATCATCATCATCCCATTTACAATGCCGCGGTACGGCAGATGTTTTTTTTTAAAATTACAATAAATATATGCTTTATTTCGCAGGCGCTGTTTCCGTCTATCGTGCAGCAGACCCAGCCCGAACACCCATTATCATCCAGTACGTTCTTCTCATCGAGTAGGTCGTTGGCGCCGCACTTAGGCTGCGTCACGTCGTGACAGGCCCCTGGTGCGCGCGGGAAGACGTCGAATAAGGTATGCCGGTACGACGAAACGTTTCCCATCCGTCCGGACTACCTCGCTCCTTATTAACCTCGGGCTGGGTGGCCCAGGGGTGGAAAGGTACAGCTGTCTACCCTCACCGCCCTCGTGTGGGCGTCACGGCTCCGTTCCATAAACACGCACACGCAAGACTAGCCCGCACACGCACGCAACAGTTTATTAGCGTAATTATTCAAATGTTTCATACGATTCACCCCAACCTTTTCCAGCCTGGCTCTTTAAAGAGTTAGGCAAGGGGCACGCAGCTGCGAGGTGCCTTTCCCGGTTGCTGGGGACCTCGACTGTCCCGACATCGGGGCACCCAGTCTTGGGCGGTTCTTTTCTTAGTACCAACCACAACACCAGACCTGATGTCTGCCAGCAGTGCACATTGTACCCCCTCTCTTCTCTTCCTTCTCGCTCCTGCTAGCACGTTCTCATTCGACTTTGTACTGGCTAGACTTGTGGCTGGTGGTTCTGGTTGTTATATTACACGAAGCTCGTGTTGGGCGAGGCATCACTTTGCCAGGCGCCGGCGAAGAAGCAGCACGGGGCCTGTGGTCCGCTTGGTCCGATGGTGCGTCCTCTCTCCGCCCAAGAAGAAGCACTCTCGCCTGCAACGCCACCTCACACAGCGGAGCAACAACCACACAGGCTACCAATTCAAGGCAGACAATGTCATTCTCTCCTACTCCTCCACGTCCCGCGTCACCACAGCTGCGGAACAATTGGCCTCGCTCTCGGGCCTAGCCGCCTTTGTGAGTGTGGACGGCCAAATAGGGGAAGCCGATCGGGCGTCTTTCCCTTCCGAAACCACGGAAGTGCCCGTTGCTGGTGGGGCTCTCCTCGTGGCATACAATCTGCCTGGCAACCCATCACTGGTAACCTGCGCCTTGCAACCACCTTTTGTCTCTTTTTAGGTGCTCGTTTCCCTTTTATGGCGCTAAAAACAGGTGATCAGGTTTTGGATGGAGTTACGCTGGCGCGAGTGTGGCACGGGGAAGTCCGACAGTGGAATGACTCAGCCATCGCCTCCCTCAATCCTAATGTCACCCTGCCAGGCAACGACATCACCATGAGCTTCGCGTAAGACTTTACCCAGAGAGTGGTGTAGCCAGGGGCGTGGGCTGACCTCTTTCCCTCGTGCTCTATGCACAGTACCAGCGGCAGCGATGGGATCACGCGGCTGTTCCGGCGGGCGCTTGCGGCCTTCAATTCGACCTTTACCAGTGCCAGTCCTGCCTTTGCTGACCTGCTGCCCGCACAAGAGGGCAGGAATTACAGTGCCGCCAGTGCCACGGATCGTCTCAACTACGTCAAGGTACCCTCTAGGACGTTGTTGGCTCTCTCACTCGCGACAGTCTATTATTAACTCTTCCATTTCGCCATGGGATAACAGAACACGGCGTACAGCATGACCTACGTGGAGTACTCGAGCACAGCGCGCGGCACCCTGCCGTACTTCTCCATGAAGAATAGGGCGAACAAGGCCGTCACGCCCTCAACCGCGTCCGTACAGGCGGCCATGACCGACTACGCAGCCGCTCTGAATTCTGGTTTCCGCCCACCTTGCAGTGCGGTCCACCCTCTGAGCTCCCTGTGCACTCACACCATTCTTCGTGGACGGCAGGCGACCTTACGGGCGATATCTTCAATGGTCCTGGTACCAACTCCTGGCCGATGGCCTACGTCGTGGTAGCGTCGGTGCGCAGCAGCTTTACCCCGTCCGATGGCGATTGCACGGTTATCCAATCACTGGTCAAGCTGCTCAGCTGGACTCAGGTCAACGACCGCGCGGCGTCGGCTATCACCACGGCCAAGTTCTTCCCGCTCACCACCCCCTACTTCAAGCGCGTTATTGACCGGCTGGGCAGCGTCGTCTGCGGTGGTAGTCGCGCGCTGGGCGACACCGCCTTCCTCATCGGCCAAGGCTCCTCGCTGCAGTCTGTCAACGACTGGGTGCAGGCCTACAGCTCCGACAAGTTCGTGCTCAAGTACTTCACGTCCAACACCGTCACTGCCTTGAACAGTCTGGCCAAAGGTACCTTGTTGCAGCATTTAGTGAAACGCTGGGAAGACCGGGCTCTCACGCATGTGCTTCTGCACCAACAGGCGATCTGGATTTCGCCCTTGGCGTCAAGGCCGGGTATGGCCTCCCCTCCTCCTGAGAAGTAATGCTCACCGAGTCTCAATGCCACCACTCCTGCGTCCAGGTTCGGTGTGGCGGGACTGGAGCAAGTGCAAGTCTTTGAGGGAGTCACATTTGGCGTGTTTCCCGTTTACAACGTACATTACAAGCAGCCCCTCTCCTAGGAAGCAGCAGCGGCGGCGCTGCTGACAACACACCCTCCTTGCCCAACATGTGCAGATCCCAGAGTTGGTCGGATATCCTGCTCTGGTGCTCAACATGAGCATCCTGGTTGACGTGTACCTCAACAGAGTGACCTATTGGGACGACCCGAAGGCACGCAGTTCTCTTTCAGAAACCATCGACCTTGTGATGCTCTATGCTACTTACCACTACATTCATACAGATCGTAGCGCTGAATCCGACACACCCGTTGCCGCACATGCCAATCCGCACCATCATGCAAACCACTTTGTCCTGTACGCACTTTTTGTCGCTTCGGCTGTGGGGGTTGACCTCTTCAAGAGAAGGACGACAGCAATTCTCACGCTTCCAAACCACTCCTCTTATACAACAGACATTACCTCGGTCTTCACCTCGGCTCTATCCGCATTCGATGCGGAGTTCAACTCCACCGTACAGCCTACCACCTTACATTTCTTGTTCACCACACGGAGTGACGTTCATGATAATTGTCGTTTCCAGGTGGGCTCGGCGTACAACGTGTCGTTCCCGATCCAGACGGCCAACAGCAACACCCTCTCGGTGGCACTCAGCGCAGCGCCGCTGCTGGCCCTCTGCGGTACCCCCTTCCCCAAGAAAAATTGTAGCCAGATTGTGTAATCTCATGGAGCCACTGGTTTGGTTGTGGGCAGGTACGACGCCGTATTCGCTCACGTGGACGCAGAGCGGAAACGTCAACCGCAACGCGACGCGCTTCTCGATGGTCAATATGCTCGGTAATGTCGTGAGCGTCAATGCGACCACCGTGCTGTCCGCCGTGGCGAGCCAGACCAACTCTACCAACGGCCTCTACGTACTCTGTACGCGTCTCCCTCGTCAATTCCCTCCCCATCGTGGGGCCAAGTGAATCGGCTCACATCAACCCATTGGCGGCAGCGACGGGCGCGGACAGCTGGCCGCTAGTGGCGAGCTTGCCGTTCCTGCTGCCTCTCTCGTCGACGGTGGACTGCCAGAAGTCTACCGCGCTGGTGGACTGGATCTACTGGGTCTCGACTTCGCCCCAGGCCTTCCGCTTGGCCGCCAGGACCGACGCCGTGTCGTCGGCCAGGTGCCCGAGATCCAGAAGAGACTCCTGCGCAGCCTTGCCAACGTGCGTTGCGTGCTCCAGTGCGATCTTAGTTCATTCATTTTGGATTGATTTGGGGGGTTTTTTGTTATGTTTAGGTGACGTGTGAAGGTCAACATGTGCTGTCGACGTGGTCGTGCATCTTCGACGGCGAACTGTGCTCCGGTGCCGGCACTTGCGTCGAGGGCAAGTGCAACTGCGACGAGGGGCTCGTCGGCTCCTACTGCCAGATCAACGCCACCGTATCTTCGAGCAGCGATAACGTCCTTACGATTGCCCTGGTACGCTTCTGCCTTCTCTGCGCCATCGCACTGCACGCACCGCGGCCTAACACTCGCCCATGTGTGTCAGGCTATCGCCTTGCCGGCGGCCTTTGTGGGCGTGGCCTGTATGACCGCCATGCTGGTGCTGGTGTTCCTCCTCGCACGGCGGGGCAGGGGCAGGCGCGAGGATTGGGGACATCGACTGGAACGACCTCGAGATCGGGGGAGGAGCTGGGCATGGGCGGCCACGGCGAGGTGTTCAAGGCCAAGTGGCGCGGCACCGAGGTCGCCGTCAAGATGCTGGCGGCCAACGTGACGGTCACCAAGGACATGCAGCGCTGCTTTGCCGGCGAGGTGGAGGTCATGGCCAAGTTGAGGCACCCGAACGTGGTGCTGTTCATGGCGGCGTCGACCAAGCCGCCCAAGATGTGCATCGTCATGGAGTTCATGGCCCTCGGCTCCCTCTACGACGTACATTGCCCAAGTCTCATGTGGTTTCTGTTGGTTGTTGTTAACCGCTACGACCACCCTGCAGTTGCTGCACAACGAGCTCATCCCAGAGCTGCCGTTCAAGCTCAAGATCAAGATGGCCTTCCAGGCGGCCAAGGGCATGCACTTCCTCCACTCGTCGGGCATCGTGCACCGCGACCTCAAGTCGCTCAACCTGCTCCTCGACTCCAAGTGGAACGTCAAGGTACTCCCATCATTTCCTCGAGTGCCGTTGGTCCCGCTCCAAGCTCATGGCATGTGCGGGCGTTGGGTTGCAGGTGAGCGACTTTGGGCTCACCAAGTTCAAGTCCGACATGGCCGTGGGCGGAGGCGCCGGTGCGGACAACAAAGGGCTCGGCACGATCCACTGGACGGCGCCGGAGTGCTCAACGAATCGCACGACATCGATCATGTGTTGGCCGACGTGTACAGCTTCGGCATCATCCTCTGGGAGCTCCTCACCCGACAGCAACCCTACCTCGGCTTGAGGTGCGTCGGAGCCGAATCCGCCAACTGTACACCCCCAACTGACCGAACGACACCCACGACACACGCATACACGACACATCAGCCCGGCGGCTGTGGCGGTGGCGGTGATTCGAGATGGCCTGCGGCCCAAGATCACGGCTGCGGACGTGGGCGAGGAAACGCAAGAGTTCGTGGAGCTGATGAAGACGTGCTGGCACGAGGACCCCACCATCCGCCCCACGTTCCTCGAGATCATGACCCGCCTCAGCT
>LQHA01000152.1:0-16801 GCA_001567625.1 Acanthamoeba polyphaga | reverse complement strand
TATGACCCCCCCACAAAGGCGAGAATGCCGACGAACTGGTCATCATCGGCGGCCACGAGGACTCCGTGGGCTATTCGTCGACCGGCAGGGCGCCCCGGCGCTGACGATGATGGTGCGTTGACTCCGCGCCCAATCGAACGAATGTTGTGCGGCTGACACGCACACACGCACACGCACGCAACACGCACGCACGCAGCGTCGGGCTCGTCGTCGGTGCTCGAGGTGTTCCGCGTGCTGGCCAAGAACGGGTTCAGGGGCAGCCGCTCGATCGAGTTCCACGCCTACGCCGCGGAGGAGGTGGGCTTGCGCGGCTCGCAGGCCATTGCGAGCACCTACCAGAAGGAGGGCAAGGTCGTGGCCGGCATGATGCACTCGGTACCTCCTCCAACGCCTAGTCCAGGCTCAATGAGTCGCTGCATTAACCAGAGGATTATTATCACACCAGACATGGTCGGCTACGTGGCCAAGAACCCCGTGTACGCCATCGTGACGGACTATGTCAGCGCGCCGCTCACCCAGTTCGTGCGCGACCTGGCCAAGGAGTACTCCAGCCTCCCCGTCGTGGACACCCGCTGCGGCTACGCCTGCAGGTACCCCCGCACCACCCAACACCGCACCCTCATGGCGTTTGAACACTCAAACCACACGACAACCACTCGTGCAGCGACCATGCGAGCTGGACCAAGGCGGGCTACCCGTCCACCTTCCCGTTCGAGACGGCCTTCAACCAGGACAACCCCTCGATCCACTCCCCGGCCGACACCCTGGACAAGCTCTCCCCCGAGCACGCCCTCGAGTTTGCCAAGGTCGCCCTGGCCTTCGCCGTTGAGCTCTCCACCCAGTAGCCATCGCGCAAGATCCGGCCATGTGGTGTACCACTCCAGTTCTTTTTACACAAATGTTTTGAGCTTGAGCTGATGTAGTGCCCCCCCCCCCCAACATGTTGATTGACTTCCAAACATGTTGAAGGGGAAGAAGAAGGTCGGTGTTTGCAGGATTGTTTATTTTTTGGGAAGAGAGAACAACGAAAGGAGGAGGTGAGAGAGAGACGAAGAGGAGAGGCCAGTGGTTGAGGTTTACTGAGCGAGGCCGGTCTTGAGGAGGTTCTTGGCGGTGGCGGCAAAGATGGGGTCCTCGCAGTTGACCCTCAGCAGGTACGAACCGCCCTCGCCTTCCGCCCGCAGGGAGATCAGCAGCGGCTTCTCGTCAAAAATGGCCACGCCCACAAACTTGTACGTCCCCTCCTGAACGCGCATTCGCATGAAACGCAAAACAACATCAGCACAAAAAAAGAGCGAAGAGCGAGGGAGGAGGGGGAGAGAGAGAGAGAAGGTGTGGTGGTTGGAAAGCGCGAGGGGAAGTGAGGGGACTAACCTTGACGTCGACGACGCAAGGTCCGACGTTGATGAGCTCGAGGACCTTGTTGACCAGCTTGGTACCACCGCTGGCCAGTTCCTGTGGCAGCGTCAGGTGTTCCGACGACTCCTGCATCCCTCCGAGCTCCTCTGCAAGACGGACACACCACACACAGAGAGAGAAAGTTTAGCACCACAACCTAGGCGGGCGACTGGGCGGCCCTGCTGGGTGGTTGGCGAGCTGCGTACTCTGGCGCGAGTCAAAGTCGGCCTCGCTAAGGGTGATGGGGCGGAGAAGCTCGCCCAGCTGGGGCTTGACAGAGACGGAGTAGGTGCCCCGGTCGGTGACCACCTCTAGCCTGACCGCCTGCGACGCCGACGTGAAGGCGATGTTCATGTGCGTCTGGAACGACGCGCCCGCCGGGAGCACCGACACCTCGCTGAACGGGATGATCTTGAGGCCCGACGCTTCGATCGACTGTTCGTTATTTACAATAAATGTGATGCGTCAGTTGTTGTTGCTCTTGTTTGTTCACCGATCGGTGGGCGGGGCGACGAAGCAGGGTGCGCGTACGGATTCAGAGAGCTTGACGGAGTGGATGTCGGTGGAGGGCAGGTGGTTGGTGAGGTACACCTCCATCGTACTGTACTCCTTGCCGTGAATGGATGGCCGACGAAGGAAACGGAACTCGACCTGGAGACCGCCGCCGGTGACGTGCGAAAGCAGCACCTGCTTGGGGAGCTGCACGGCGGGCGTGGAGGGAATGGGGGCCGACGCCAGGGAGGGGAAACCGTTGGAGGCCACGGGGGCGGGGGCGCTCGGTAGAAGCGTGGAGCCGCCCAGGTTGAGGGTCTCGAGACCACCGAGCAGCGATTCGTAGCCCTGCGATGGCGCCGCAGCGGCGGCCGGGGCCTTGCTGCCGCCCGATGAGGATGTCGGCGCCTTCGGTGGCGGAGCAGAAGCCTTCTTTCCGCCTCGCCTCTTACTTCTGTCGTCTCTGTGAACCACGTTGCCGCGAACTAAAATGAGCGCCGGCACAAGCGTAAGGGTAACAAGAGTGCGCAGGGCGTGGGACGCACTCGCTCTCAGAGTCGGTGTAGGAATCAGAGCCCGTGTCGGAATAGGAATCGGTGTAGGAGTCCGAGTCGGAGCCCGATGGCGACCTGGACCGGGAGCGGGAACGAGAACGGGAACGTGACCGACGGGATCGCCGCGGAGAGCGATCTGGTGCCACATGTGGGGAGCGGGAAGGGGAAATGAGTACACGTGGTTTCCACACGGTTTAAATAAGTGGTGGTAAGAAGTGTACCGCCACTGTCCGAGTCAGAGTAGGAGCCGGAATCAGAGTCAGAGTAGGAAGACCACGAGCGTCGGTGTCACTGGACGAGCCCGACGAGTATTCGAGACCCACGGGCGGCGGCGCGTTCTCCATCGCGTGAATCGCGTCCTCCGGCGTGCGGTCGGTGTTGGGTGCCACCGCCGGAAAGTCAGGAATGGCCTGCACATGACAAAGAAGGAGGCGAGGACGTCAGTGACCGGACGTGAACAACGAGTGCGAGCAGTAATGTGGGAAGGTTGACGAACCAGATAGCCAAGTGCCTTGTGGCCCACAACATGCGAGAGAGACCCGAGGGCGTATTCGGAGCCTTTGGTTTCTTCGGTGCCAGCGGTCGAGGGAGCTGGCTTGGTGGTGATGAAGAGCCGCTGGGCTTGCTGGGCGAGCGTGGGCGACGACGGCGCAAAGAGGACGCCTCGCATGAGACGCGCCTTGTCGCGGATATCGTAGTTAAGATCGTACTTGGCCAGCTCAAGCACATACTTGAATATCTCCTTGGTCTGCGCCGGGTTGGTGAGGAACAACTTCACGCCCAGGTTCAGTGTTTGCAGCTTGACGAGCTCGGCCTGTGCGCATCATAGAAAAGACCGTCAGTTGGACTGGGGCACTAGTGCCGCAGCGTGGCGCTAAAGGCAATCCGGTGCTGTACCTCTTCGGTGAAGGACTTGGCCAAGATACGCAGCACATCGGGGGCAAGCAGCGGAACATGCTGATGGTACTCGCCAATGACCCACACGATGGAGGCGCGCGCCTTGGGCACCGTCACTACCTGCAGGAGCTTGGACAGCTGCTTCACCACTTGTCGAAGCGGGAAGTCCTACAGCGGCATGACACCATTAGGCCTGCACTCGCACACGACAGGCTCAATGCGCTGAGAGGTACCTGGTTGGCGCCGGCCTGCAAAAGCTTCTTGATGACGACGACGGACTCGGCCACGACCTCCTCGGATCGGTTGGCGATGAGGGTCATGAGAGTGCGCATGCAGCTGTCGGCCACCTCGGGGAGGCGCGACGCGCATCGGCCAATGGCCTGGATCGAGGCCGTGACCAACTCCCTGTCTTCTCTGTGCACATAGGTCTGTAGGAAAACATGTCAGAGAGGGACCGAAGGAGCACTTGAGCGCAGGCAACGCACGTTGAGTTCTTCGAGGATGGTGCTGATGTTGGTCTCCGAAGCAATGCAGGTGAGGATGCCGAGCTTCAGTTTTCGGATGAAGGCCGCGTCAGTGGAGTTGACAAAGAAGTCGAGCAGGAACGGCTCGAACATTGTCTGTGTATGCCATAAGGAGTCGCGGGGAAGAAGGTCAGCACCGCGAAGAGAAAGCCATGCCAAGTGGGCACAGAACAACGTACCGGACGCACGGCGGCCATGGTGGATATGTTGGAGAGGACAATATACTGGATCTCTCGCGGAGAGTGGAGGACGCGAGTGAGAGCACGACCAGCCACCGTAGCTTCGGTGGAAGGGGCCATGTAGAAGTAAAGAGAAGCCGCAGCAACGACCACCTGCCACAAGAAAGAGTGTGAGGTGGCGGCTCCTGAGCAGAAGACACGAAGAAGAGCGGAGAAACGTACGCTGGCGTTGCGGGAGCGGAATAGAGGTAGAGTAGATTGGAGGAGGAGCCGATGATCGCTGTCCATGTCACCTACACCCTCCATGAGGTCGTCATCGGATTCGGTGGATGACTCGTCGCTGCGATCAGAGCTGTCCGAATCCCCGCGCCACGATCGCTTGCTCTTCTTCCTCTCGGGCTTCTCCTGTTGTCGGACGGGAAGGGAGGGTTGAGTGATGGAGACCAGAGAAGAGCAATTATCATGAAGGAGGAGACCTTGACGGCGGCCTCGGGATTCTTGAATTGCGTGCGAGCATAGCGAGTGAGGGTGTTGAGAGTGGCCACTTGTCCCCACTCGTCGATGTCGGCCAGCAGGTGGCACACCTTCCTGAAGTGCGGATGGAGCATGTCGAACCGCTCCGGACAGATCTCGTTGAAGGCCCAAAAGGCACTGCCCAGCACCATCGGCGAGTGGTCCCGCATAAGACTCTGCAAGATGTCGAGCAGATCGGGAAGCTGTTCTTCATCCAGCCTATATAATTTAAAAAGAATCGTGAGAAATGCGATAATCTTTGGCATTCAAGGTCGGGATTCAACGGAAGCACGTACGAGTAGACCTTGGGAAGAGCGTGAGCAGCAGCCTTGCGCACGTAGGGCGAAGAGTCCTTCGAGGCCTTCCTGATGGCGAGCACAACCACTTGCACAATCACGCGCAGCCGAATGCTCGACATAACGCGCAGGCCGAGGGCGCGCAACAGCTGATTATCGCTCTGCATGTCGCGCTGGAAGTTGTTGATGGCAAGCAGCGCTGGATCGGGCTCCAACTCGGCGTAGTGCACGAGAAACATGTAGACCAGCTTCTTCACGCCCATGTTCTTGCAGATGACGTTTTTAACCACATCGGGATAGAGACCTGAGACATCCGTGCCTTTGGACATCATCTACAGGGAGATTGCAGCGAATGAGATTGCAGAAAAGACACTGGGCGTTGTTGACAGTGAAAGGAGAGGAGAATGCAAAGCATGAAAGAGTGAGATTTGTGTGGGGGGGGGAGCGCGAACCGCAAGTAGTCGCTTCATGCCCTCCATTTTCTCCTTGTTCCCCGCATTGTCGAGCAACACTTTGATCTCCTCGAACTTGGGGTTTGTGGATTCGAAGTAGCGGCCTTGGCCCACGAGACGATTCATTTTCGTTCAATTTGCGTCTATCTCTGGGGTAGCCTCAGGTGTGAAGGATGAGACGTAGCGCTCGTTATTCGTTCGCTGATCCCCCTTGCGTCAGGTCTTCCTTCTCTCTGCCCGATCTTGAATTGTGACCTTCGCTTCTTCCGCCCAACAAAGGTGCAATTTTTCGCTCCCGCTTCTACGTCAGTGCCCTCGCCGTTAAGGTGGCGCCGCCAAAGAAAAAGTGTCCGCCAAACGCTGGTCCGCCACCGTTGCAGTTGGCGCTCACAATTCGCCTACAGGCCCACTCGGTGGTTCGCGAGTACCCACCCACCAGACGTCGATCCCTGCCAGACCCACGTTCGCGCACAGTCACGGGACGATTGATTGCAAACAATGTCTTGTTTTTCTTTCTGTTCAGGCTGACTCTCGACATAGCCACACACTTTCATCCACCTCGTGCTCAGTCGTGGTGACGATGCGGGTCGGCGCTGACAGTGGCACGGCGAGAAGCTTGCTGCACCCTCGGATCGGAACGCGTTTACTTCCTCTGGGACTGCTGCAGCTGCGCGTGAATCCTCTCCAGCTTCCTCTTCGCTTCGCATGGCGGGAAGTTCGACAGGTCGTAGTAGTGGGGAGCAAGTTGCACGAGCCTGCAGAGAAAAGAGGAATGACGGATCAGCATTCGAACGTGGAGAGCACGAAAGGGTAAAAGAGAAAGAAGATGAGGGCGTGTTCAGTCTCGGCTGTGTGATTTCATGGCTTATCATGTTAAAGGAATTGTATGATTTTTAACATCATTTACCCCGGTGTGTAAAGACGAGGGGAGCGGGGAAGGAAGAGGTACCATTCACCGCGGATGTCGGTCACGGTACGAATGAAGTTCTTGGACGTGAGCACAAACTCGTTGTAAACGACCCACTCGGGCTTGCGGTCCAGACAAGTTGAGGGATGCAGCGCAACGACCTGCAGAGGACGAATGGTGTCAGCACAAACGCTCACACATGGCGGGCCACCATCAACTGCGCATAAGAATAACGTTCAGAAAAACCCTTATGTTGGTAACATGACCGCTGAGCGGTTCAATAGTAACAATTGATATAGTACATCACTACGCATTGCCGGACGAACAAGCGAACGCACGCCACGCAATAGTAAACAAGGGTTCGCGTACCTGGTTGTCCTTAACGGTGAGGTAGTGGCCGGTTCGCTCCAGGTGGGCGGCCTGCATGAAGAACCCAGCAACAAGCGCCTTTCGGATGTTGAGGTAGTAATCAGGCGAGTTGAACTCGGTGGAGACCAGCGGCAAGTTGAAGCGCCTCATAATGCGCGACAGCTGCGTGCGCACGTTGTCCGCCGCCTTCATCGATCGGTGGTTGAGGAAGTTGTCGTAGCACCACGTCCTAGAAAAGTGGGAAAGCAAGAGTGTCAGCATGTCAACGTGAAAAGGCGCTGTAGACTATCGTGGGCTACACGAGCAAATCAGTCAAACTCCAAGAGTTATCGCCACAGAGAATCCGAATAGCGTATATATAAATACATCATTGTGTTGCAAAGTAAAGGGAAGTGGAAAGTGGCGGTTGAAGGTACCTGTCGTCGGCGTTCTTCTTGTAAGCGTGGTAGGCGTTGAGAAGCGTGAGGTGGTCGCCATCGAGGTGGGCGAAGCGCGACTTGGCTTCGTCGGCGGCCCTCTGCGCCTCCTTGGGCCTGAGGAAGGCGTTGGGAACCGAGAGCATAGCGGTGATCGACAGCATCTCGTTCGAGCAGTTGAGCTGAGGCGAAGCGATGATCATCTTCGCGAGCTGAGGGTCGAGCGGGAACTCGGCCATCATGCCGCCCACCTCGGTCAGGTTTCCGTCGTCGTCAAGGGCGCCTGTGAAGTAAAGCGAATTTAGCACTGAGGCCGAGAGGGAAATGAAGCGACGAGTGCGTACCCAAATAGTTGAGCATCTCGAGAGCCCTCATCAAGGTCTCGGGCGCCGGCGGGTCCATGAAGTCAAAGTGCACCAGATCGTCAATGCCCAGCTTCTTGAGCTGAAGCACCACCGAACCGAGGTTGGAACGGAGGATCTCTGGGTACGTTTGCGCCTGCAGATCCTTCTTGAAGGCCTGCACACGGTGCGAAAGGATTGAGTCAGTACTCCAGCGCGTCGCACACGACGTCAACTCCCGACACGCCTCACTACAGAAAAAACGCAAAACAAAGATGTTTGGTCTTTCAACAATCTCTGAATCCCGTGGAGGAGAAACAGCGTAAGTTGAAAGACCTCCGTCTTGGAAACGGGTGGGGTTATTGTTGAAGGTCGATTAATCGCATCTTCCCACGGCAATAAGCCAGGAGTGTGAGGGATGACCTGCCCGAGACAAAGCGAACAGAAAACGAGACTGCGACGAGGACGAGGACGATAAAGACGGTAGTGCTAGGAAGGAGGGAGTGTACCTTCTCGGTGTACAGCCGGAAGCACTTGCCAGGGCGAGTACGACCAGCACGACCAGCTCTCTGCTGGGCGCTGGCACGGGAGATCGGTGACACGAGAAGTGACTCCACTCGGATGCGCGGATTGTAGACCTGGAGGCCAAAGTGAACGAACGAGTACGTTAGCAACAGCCAACGGGCGCTTTGGTGCTCCACGGCACGCGTGGTTGCAGAGTCCATACCTTTTGCTTGGAGAAGCCAGGATCGACGACGTAGACGACACCGTCGATGGTGAGCGACGTCTCGGCGATGTTTGTGGAGATGACGACCTTTCTACCGGGAGGGCCACCGGGCACCTTCGGGCCAGGAGCGGGCTGGAAGATCTTCTGCTGCTTCTCGGGAGGAAGCGACGAGTAGAGCGCAAGGCATTTGAGCTCCGGCACCTCGTCACCCATCGCCAACACCTGGCTCATGATTCGCTTGCACGCGTCTTCGATCTCCTGCTCGCCCGTCAAGAAGAGCAGCACATCGCCCGGCTCCTCGCACAAATGGATCTGTACAACTGTTCGGATCGCAGCCTCGAGGTAATCTCGCTCGGGCTCCGGCGTGTAGAAGATCTCCACGGGGAAGATGCGACCGGGCACCTCCTACTCAGGGAAAAACGATGGGTGAGCTTCCAATGCGTTCTGCACAATGATGGGAAGGAAAAGATTTTGTGGGGTGCAGTTTGCGTACCACCAGCGGAGCGCCATCGAAGTATTTCTGGAACTTGGCGGCGTCGAGGGTCGCAGACATGACGATGAGCTTGAGGTCCTTCCTCTGGCGCAGGATCTCCTTCATGAGGCCGAAGAGGATGTCCGTGGCGAGGGTTCTTTCGTGTGCCTCGTCAAGGATGATCATGGAGTACTGCTCGAGCAGAGGGTCGCTCATCGCCTCGCGAAGCAACATACCGTCCGTGAGGTATCTAGAACATGCGGAAGTTGATTCGTTTCGAACGAACGGATTGCCGGAGTCAAGCGGCGGAGGTGATCACCAACAGTTGATTCAAATCGGAAGGTGAGAAACTGTGGCGGTAACGGTGAATGGAAAGAAGGGGGAATTTGATCAATAAAATGAACAGAGAAGGTATGCGCTAGGGTCTAATCTTTACAAAAATGAAGATTAAAATTGAAAGAGAGGATTTGTGATGGACGTACTTGAGGATGGTGCGCTCGGTGGTGACGTCCTCGAAACGGATGTTGTAACCCACCTCCTGGCCCAGCGTGACGTCCATCTCGTCGGCCACACGCTGAGCGACACTCATGGCGGCCACCCTTCGCGGCTGTGTACAGGCCACCTTCTTGCCAGCGCGCACGGGCGATTCGACGACGAACTGAGGCACCTGAGTGGTCTTACCCGATCCCGTCTCGCCCACCAGCACCACCACTTGGTTGTTCTCGACCTTCTCGAGCAGCGACTGCTTGTGTTCCATCACGGGCAGGGTCTGCCTCTTCTCCAGGATTTGGTAGTAGCGCTGCGAGAAGGGTCGCCCGTTGTAGGGATTGGTGCCGGTCTTCGTGGCATCGCCGCGAGAGCTTACTGCCGTGCCCGGGCCGAGATCAAGCTTCCTCTTCATCTCTTCCTCCAAATTATCCTCCACTTCGAATGCGAATTGGGTGGACCTCGAGGGTACTGCTAAAGTGTTGTGGCGCGGAGAGGCAAGCGAAAGAACAAGGATTTGTCGCGACCTCTGGCCTCCTCGGTGTTGGCGGCCGCGGAAAAAGTGAAGAATTGATGATCTGTTTTTCTCTTTCTTGTCGACCAGGGTCCGGAGTTACAGCACAGAAAATTGTAAGGCAAAGTACACCAGCAGGTGGCTATGTGAGGCCTTATGAGCACCTGTGGCCCAACCAGAGCAGTAAAGGTTGATAGAAGAGAAGAGAAATGACAGTGATGTAATGGTAATATGACTCACTAAGCTGTCAATAGGGTTGTAGACAGCTGATGGAATCATTGTGTTTACATATGCAGAGTTTTTCTTCAGTCCAAGAAAAATGTGATGGTAGGTATTTTGCCATGGGTTTTTTGACTTTGTGAGATCTGGGCTCTGGCATTTGGGTAGGGATGCATCAGAGTGAGCATTGGAGGACTAAAGAAATTGTTTCCTTGGCTGTGTTGTTGTTCCTGCAGGTTGAGCCATGCTGCTACAATGTCTTCTGCTGTCTTTGCTCCAATTACCTTCATCATATTGATCATTGCTGACTAGGCTTGGTCACCTTCTATCCCTGCAACACAAAGAGCAAGGGAGCATGATGTTGCCTTGGTTGTGCCATCAACTGCCAGAAGAACCTGGGGGCAGATGAAATGTGAGTCACAGTCATTGAGGGAGTGAAAGAATGAGGCCATAAAAATGAAACTGTGTGTGCTGATGGAAAAATGAATTTTATTCCACTCCATCAAAATTCAAACATATAATCATAAAATTGAATAAACATAATTTAAGAATTTAAAACTGGTTTTAGTAAAACTTATGGTAGACAAATCAATGCATTGGCATACACAATGATTCCATCAGACTGCTGGGGCTTTGTGCAGCCCTAATGGAAGCTTTGTGAGGCATATTGCCATTATATCACTGTCATTTCTTTCTCTTCTGTCAACCTTTCCCTGCTCTGGTACAGCACTGTGTGTTGGAGGCACACGCCCAAGCCCATCACAGCACTCACAAATTCCTGGCATAACTCAATAAGTATCATCCCTCTAACTTCACCATGAAGAGACCCCCCAGATCTCCTTGCACTGTGAAAAAAGCTCATCACAACACAATACCAGGAATAAGAACACCTCCAGAAATGTTTTTGTGTTCACAAAAAAACACAGTCATTTGGTCACTCACATTTGATGTGGCCACAGGTTGAAGGAGCTTTTTGAAAAGTTCAATCATGAGCATTGTAAGATACCAAAAGGTGTTTATGTGTGGGTTGTTGGTTGGACATACCATGTTTGAGGCAAGGCATGAACTGATGTGATAGCACCAGCAGAACAGATACACCACAAGCATCAAATTAACAATGAATATTGGAGAGCCATTGCTACTGCATTACTACAAGCCATGACTGCAGAGTTGTGTGCTAAGATCTTGCACATGGATATGTGTTGGCCTTTTAATGTGCCTATTTAAAATGCCTACATGTGGATATTTGTGGGCATTTAATGTGCCTGTTTGTGAGCATTTAGGTGGGCATTTAATGTGCCTATTTGAGCATTTAACATGCCTATTTTAATGGCCTATTTATGGATATTTTGTGGGCATTTAAAATGCCTACATGTGAAACACCAAGAGCATGTCATTCCAACATGAAGCAGATGTTGTGGCCACCTCCATAGACTTTAAGGAACTGCATCATGGAGGCAAAGCTTTGCAGTAGGCTGACACAGCATGGGGACTTCATTGTTTGCAATGCAAGTGTGGTGTAACCACTCACCTGCTGTTTTAAACACTTTAAACACCAACTTTTCAAACACACCCCATTTTACTGATGTGTTAATAGAATGGTGGAAGATCCACAGGCTGGCCACTGCACCACATAAGGCATTTACACATATCTTGGGGAACATGCAAACAAATCAATGAAACACCAAAATCATTAAGTACTAGGGTAAATTTTATATGGCGATCTCATTTACTGAGCGGGGACAGCGGGGGTGGTCTTCTTGGAGGCGGCGTGCTTAGCAGCCTTGCCGCCCCTCCTGGCCTTGGCGAGCGTCTTGCCGCTCTTCCTGGCCTGGTGGGTGATGGGCTTCTTGGCCACTCCCTTGGACTTGGCGGCGTAGTAGAGCTTGGTGTAACGGGCGAGGGCAGCGCCGGTGAGGTCGGACCTGTACTTGCGGGTGGCGCCCTGGATGGCGCGAGCCGTGCGGCGGAAATCCTTCTTGAGGGTCACCTTCTGCCACGACTTGGCGGGCTTCCTCTTGAGGCTGGGCTTGCTCGACTTAACGGAGAGCACGACGCCCTTGCCGTCAGCGGAGGCCTGAATGTCGATGGCCTGCCTCTGGGCGAGGCCAGAGAAGCGGCGGGCGTGAAGGTTGCGCAGGTTGCCGGCCTCCTTAGAGAACGCACACCTGTCCCTCCTGACGAGGAAGGCGTTGTTGTTCTTCACCAAGTGCCAGATGAGATCGGTAGAGGCCATTTCTGTCGTATCAAATGGAAATGGTGAGCAGCTTGATCGAAGCCAACGATGATTTCTGGAGCATCACCACAGCAGCAGCATGCGAGTATGGCCCACAGGCATGACAAAGCCGCAAATGCGAGGCGAAATCAATCGAGGGGCGCATGCGTACCACCAGAGAGAGGGGACGAAGCGGCGATGGAAGAGAAGAAGGGAAAAAGAAGGACTGACCTTCGAAAAATAGGAATAAATCCTGGGACGCCTCCATTTCCGTCAATCCGCACAATAACCCGGAAAATTGGCTCTTTTCTCTGGTACCTTTCCTCTCTTCTTTGTTGGCCCTCGCGATTCGCAACGTTCACCACCATCATTTACACCACCGACAATGAGCACGGCCAACGAAGATCAGGAGGTTCCCAGGGACGAGGAGGTGGAAGATGAAGAGGTGAAGGAGGAGGCTGCCAGCAGCCCCAAGAAGGCTCGCATCGACGAATCGGGCGCGTCATCCACTGCCACCCTCACTGAAGCCGAGCGCAGGAAGAGGAGGAACGAGCGATTTGGCGTCAGCGGTGGCGGCGGCGCTGGTGCGGTTGGCGGCCTTGCCGATTCGGATGACAAGAAGAGGAAGAGGGCGGAACGATTCGGCGTGGCCTCCCCTCTGGTCGAAGAGGACAAGAAAAAGAAGAGGAGCGAAAGGTTTGGCATCGTGAATGAAGCCGAGGTCAAGGAGAAGAGGAAGCAAAGGTTCGGCCCCACCAAGGACACCGAGAAGAAGGAACTGAGGGCGCAGCGGTTTGGCACAACAAAGGACGATGACAAGAAGAAACAGCGGGCGGAGAGGTTCGCTGGCACCACCACCGCATCGTCGTCATCGAGCGCCGGACCCGGCATCGCTGCCAAGGTCAACGTCACGGCCGCCCAGCGCCTGGGCATTCCCATCAAGTCGAACGAGTAAATCCCCTCCCTCCCCTCTACTTCTTGGCAATCTCTCTCTGTGCCCAACAGAATGCATCAAAGGCCTGCCATCAATCAATCACGCACGACCCCACCCCTTTCGCCATCTCTTTTTTTGCCTTTGTGCGTGTGCGTGTGCGGTGGTACGTGTGCGTGTGCGTGCGGTGGTACGTGTGCGTGTTCGGCGACTGGCAAGTGCACAGCACGCGGTGTGCGCTGCACACGGCTTCAGTACATGGGTCCGAGGTCATCGCCGCCATCGAGGTCCTCAAAGTCGTCTTCCTCGCCTTCTCCGAGCCCCTCGAGCTCTTCGCCAACCCCGTCCGCCATCGAGGAGGACCTCAGGTTGTCGATGAGGGAGTGGATCTGCAGGATGATGGGCCCGATCTCTGGGTCGTTGAGGTACTCGTTGGCCGTGTGCGGGTTCTGCATGACCCGCTCGAGCGCTCGCACCACACGCTCCGACTGGAGGCCGGAGCGGATGTCGGGGTTGCCCAAGATGGCCTGCAGCAGCGCGTTCGACGCCTCGTCGCCCTCCACCTCCTCGCCGTCAAAGTCATCTTCGTCATCGTCTTCTTCGCCATCGTCTTCCTCGCCACCAGACTGCTCATCCTAACAACGTGCGCGCGCGCGAGAGAACACCAACCGAATGAGTGTGGGCGGGTGCGAAGACACTGCGAGTGAGTGGAGAGCAAACAAACCTGGCGATCACTGAGCAGCCAAGCCAGCGCAGCGTCCTGGTTGTTGCGCGAGTACCGCAGAGCCCGAGTCACGTCCTCCTCGCCAAAGCCCATCTCGCCCAGTTGTCGCGCGGCCTGCACACGCGAGGTTCAGCAGCAGCAGCAGCAGATCAGCCGTTGTGTGGCGAGAGAGTTGCGCACCTCATCGTCCGGCACGAAGTTGCGTTCGTTCTCGAGGATGTGCTGCTGCTCCTGTTCGGTGATCGGGGCGTCGATGTCCTCGTCCTCTCCGTGCATGAGCAGCCATTCCATCGCCGCTTGCGTGTTCATCCCATTCAACAGCAGGGCCTACACCATTCACGCATCAAGTGAGCCAACATCGAAGCAAGGCACGGCATCGAAGCGCAGAGCAGATGTGGCACCTTTCTAGCACGACCTGCCGTGAAGCCCATCTCGATCAGCCCACGCAGGGCAAGCTCGGGCACCTTGGGCAGCCGTCGCCTTCGCCTCGAGGCCTGCTGCCCACCCGCACTTGGCGACGCTCCGTCGTCCACAGCTGGCGAACCGCCGGCCTCGGATGTGGTCGTGGTGGTGTGTTCCTCGCCATCGGCCCTGGTGAGCGATTGCGCTCGCTTCCTTATCGAGTCCCGCTTGACCGCTCTGCTCGACGACCTCGCCTTCTTCTTCTTTTGACCGTCCCCGGCGGCAGTCTGGCGCTGGGTGGCCGCGAGGATGGTCCTCGCCGTCGGCATCACGTCGAGGTGATCGGCAGAGGCACCACGCGGCCTGGGCCGCGCCGCCAGAACCACCTGAGGTACGACATGAGTGTCAGCACTACCCCGCACATCAACTGACTCCAGATGACACGCACCAAGATGTCTGTAGGGTCGACGTGAGGGCAACGACGTTCATGTAGGTCCAGGAAGGAAAGATCAGAAGCCAGTAGCAGAGTTGAAGGGAAAAGGAACAAGGGCGGCACCTCCATCCTTGAGCCCCGTCGCTTTGAGCGTGTCGGCGTCAAGCAGGCGGCCATCGAACACGAGTTTTTGCATGTCGGGGGCGATGCCAGGCACTAGCTTGTGCACCATCTCGCGAAATCGATCGAATTGAATTTGCGGGTCGGCTTCGACCGTGTGCAATCGTCCATTTGTTTCCTTTACTCGCAATCTCATCCTACTTGTATGTTTCTGTGCCGAATGATGACGGATTACGTTCCCGCCTTTTTTAAATCTTTTAAAAAATGATTTTCAGGGAAGATTTCGTTTTATTTTCTTTTTCGCGTCCAATTCTTGCGCAATCGCTGCGAAGGCCGAATCTCCATCTCGGGGGGAGAACTGCGAGGGTGAAGTGATGAGCGACTTGAGCGCGGACCAAAAGCCAAGGTCTTAATCTCCACTATCTTTTTTTTTTTGCAATTTTTGTCCCTTCTCACCTCTGACTTTCCACATCTTTGCTTCTAAATGCGGCTTCTTTTGATGGCCTTGCAATCGCACCACCAATTGGCTCTTTAATCTTCTTCCCTTGCCGCTCCTCCCCTCCCCCCCCCAACTCTCTTGATGCTGTGGCCGGGTTCGCACCTTTGCATTCGAACAGGAAGAGGAAGTGGGACGTGGCGGAGCCCTCTCCCGCTGGTGGCGAGCAGGCAGCGCCTGCCGCCGCTACCCCGTCCCTCCCGCCCTATGCACCAGTTGGTGCACCTGCCGTTGGTGGCCCTCCGCCCATGTCCATGCCTATGGGCGGTGGCGTGTACGGCGCCCCTCCGCCCGGCGGCCTCATCGATCCGACCAACCCGGCTTCCATCGCCGCTTTCGCCGCCAGCCGGCTCAACGCCATGCTCGCCGCCAAGGGAGCCGCGCCCACCACGGCAGCGGTACCCAAGGCCTCCGATCTCATCGCCACAGAGCCACCACCCGGCCTGACGCTCACTCAACTCATCTTTTTCCTTCGATGTCTGGTGACGCCGCGGTCTCAGGCTGCCGCCGCGCCTCTGCCGCCACTGCCAGTCAAGGAGGAGGGTCTGGTCGCAGAAGTCGAGATCAACAACTGTCCGCCCGCCGTGCGCTACCTGCTGACTAAGGGTGTCACCCACCAGGAGGTATCCGACACGCACGCACGCACGGCTTGATGGTCATCCACACTCACGCACGCCGACACACAATGTGGGGTGTGCTGCGCGCAGATTCAACAGCAGACGGGGGCCACGGTGATATCCCGTGGCCGGTTCAGGCCGCCGCACGAGGCCGACCTGCCGGTGACCTCCCCCGCCGACCGGCCGCTCTACCTCCACGTCTCGGCCGCCACCCAGCAGGAGGTGGACAACGCCGTCAGCAAGATCAACACCCTCATGAAGGGGGAGATATCGCCCTTTCGGGTACGCAGCGTTTGGTGCACTCCACCCAACGGCCGACCAACCCATCACCATCGGTGTGCGGTGTGCGGTGCTGACGTTGTCGTGGACCACCCAACCACACAGTCGTCGCGGGAGGAGCAGACCGCCAAGGTGTTCGTGGGCATCGACCTGGCGGAGGCCCGACGAATGAACTTTAACTACGTGGGCAAGATAATTGGGCCGAAGGTGCGTGGGCCACTCGTTGTGTGTGTGTGTGTGTGTGAGTGAGCTGATGGTGTTGACGTCGTTCCTGCTGCCTCATACAAGGGAGCCTATGTGAAGCACATCGAAGCGCAATCGCGGGCTCGGGTGCAGCTGAAGGGGCGGCGATCCGATAATCCCGCCGAGCAGCCCGAAGACGAAGAGGAGATGCACCTCCTCATCATCGCCAGCAACAAGCAGGTGCGTAAACAATCCGAGGAACTCTCACACTCGCACCACATTCGTGGTCCATCCGCTCACACCGTGTTGTGTCATGTGACCAGGCGCTGGAGTCGGCCAAGAAGTTGTCGGAGGACCTGCTCGGCACGGTGCGAGAAGATTTTGAGGAGCACAAGAAGAACTTTGCCGCTCGCGCCAGCGGCCCACCGATGGGCGGCTACGGCGGTGGCGGCTACCCTCCCCGCGTGGCCTACCCACCCATGGGCGCACCCGGGTACCTCCCTCCTCTCCTTCTCCCCCTCCCCTTCCCCGCTTTCTCTCCCCATAATCAACATAACTCACGATGGAATGCCTGGCATGTGCAGAATGCCTCCGTATGGTGCGCCGCCGCCCTACGGCGGAGCCTATGGCGGCTACGGCGGCTAC
>LQHA01000151.1:0-16802 GCA_001567625.1 Acanthamoeba polyphaga | reverse complement strand
CTGCGTGGACAGGTGGCCGAGTCGTCGCCCAGCGCCGATCCGGCTGCCGAGGAGGACTACGAGGAGATGATGCGGCGACGCCGCGCCGAGTCCATCCTCAAGAAGAAGGAGGACGAGAAGCAGGATCGCAAGAACATCATCAAGGCCTTCCACGAAAAAGCCAAAGAAAAAGGTACCAACTAGCCACCAACACACAATATTTATTTATTTTATCATCTGTTGCGATTATTGTGTTAATTGTGTGTTTCGCTTTGTGCAGACGAAAACTTCGTGGAGAAGCTGGTGCAGCTCAAGGGCAGGCGCAAGGTGCAATCCACGCTCATTGAGAAGACGACCAAGGCCATGAACGAGGGCGACGCCTACCTGCTCTACTCTCGCGACACCCTCTACGTCTTCTACGGCCAGGAGGCCAACCGCATGGTTCGCTTCTTCTTCTTCTTCCTCCCACTCTGTCAGCTGTACACCTGTGTGCTAACGTTTTGTTTGTTGGGTTGCGCGCGTGCAGGAGAAGGCCAAGGCCCTCGAGCTGACCAAGCGGATCAACTTCCACGAATGCGGCGGAAGGGCGCAGGTCTTCACCGTGCGCAGGAAGGCCGACTCCGATTTCAACGAGAAGGACGAAAAGCGTGATGCCGCCTCCAAGACCTTCTGGCAACTCCTCGTGCGTAGATATATGGAAAATATGTAAACAACACTCACATTGGCGGGTGCTGACTGGGCGTCGTTGCGTTGTTGATTTGATATCGGCAGGGCGGAGGCAAGGAGGAGGACTTGATGTCGGCCGAGGCGGGCGGTAACGATATCGCGTTCGAGCGCACGTTCCATTCGCAGCTCACCCTCGAGAAGCTCCACAAGGTCGAGGGCCAGTTCAAGTCGGAGATGGTCGATTTCGGCACCCACCCGACCAAGGACCTCCTCGAGAAGGACAAGTGCTACCTGCTCGATTGCGGACCCGGTTCAGTCTACGTGTGGCTCGGTACAAGACCTTTATTCCTGGCATTCCTTTTATTTCCGAAGTGCGTGTACGTGCCGTGTTGCAAAGACGCACGTGTGCTGATGTGCGCTCGGGTTGGTATTGGCAGGAAGGAACGCCAACCCCGACCACAGGGCGTGGGCCATCAACTATGCGAACGACATCCGAGGCCAGGAGGGTCGGTCGGAGTGGCTGTACATCGAGCGCGAGACCGATGGCGGCGAGTCGATCCTCTTCCGCGAGAAGTTTGTCGGGTGGGGCGAAGCCAACGAAGGTCCCTTTGGCAGCCCCATCCCCGGCGGCGGCAGTCCCATCGCTCTCAAGAAGGTCCGTTCCTCCCTCTCGGCTTGTGGTCGGCAGCTCTTGCACTAGGTTGACGTGTGTGCGCGCGTGTGCGTGTGCGTGTGCGTAACTACGCGAGCAGAAGAAGACCGGCACACTGAACAGAGTCAAGTCTCGTGTGCGCCTGACATCGGCTCTGGAGAAGCGCAAAAAAGAGCAGGAGCGAGTCGACATTCGCGCTCTGCACACGGGTGTTCGCCCAGTCCTCGATGTCCCGTGGTACGCGACCTAGCTCTCTGTCGTATGTTAGTGTTGGTTGGTACTACGGCCGTTCTCACGTGTGATGGATTGTGCAGGGCGAACGACGACGGCAAGAGTGGCACGCTGGAGATGTGGATCGTGAACAACAAGACCTACGAGCTCGATGAGTACCCCAAGGAGAAGCACGGCATCTTCTACAGGTGCCCTCAGCCCATTCTCTTTTTCGTCTGTGGGTCCCACGCGCGCTCACACGGGTGTGTGTGTGTGTTCTCGTGTAATGCAGCGCGGAGGCCTACGTCATGCTGTGGACCTACCGGCACGGCGGTTTCACGGGGCAGTCGGAGCAAATTCGTTGGCTCATCTACTACTGGCAGGGTGCCCACGCCTCTCGACAGGACAAGGTACATCACTCAAGCCAGCCTTTTATTTGCGTGGTCGGGGATGGTGGTACGATGGTGGTGATGCTCACTGCAAGCTGTGTACACAGGGCGCGGCAGCGATGAAGACCAAGGACATTTTGGACATCGTCAAGCGGAGGGGAGGTGATGCCGACACTGTACGCGTGGCTCAGGGCAAGGAACCGCTCCACTTCCTCAAGCTCTTCCAGGGACGCATGATCGTGCATCTCGGCCCTCAGTACGTAGTCAGCTACACCTGGTGGACTTGCACGCGACACAATGCAACGCTTACCAGGGTCCCCTACGCCTCACGCAGGGAGAAGCACAGCGCAAAGAAAGACGCGCTGTACCACGTGCGGGGCCTGGCGGACACGTTCGCCGTGCGGGCTGTACAGATACCGGCCAAGAGGAAGTGGCTCAACTCGCGCGACTGCTTCCTGCTCGCCTCTGGCGGCAAGCAGTTGTTCCTGTGGCAGGGCGAAGGCGCCTCCGACGCGCTCCGTCGCCAGGCTACTGTCCTTGCCGACGTGCTCGCCCAGGTACCCGACCCGCGTATGATCACGCACGCACGCACGCACAACAATGCCACTGCGCCAATCGGTGCTAAACGTTGGGATGCGCGTGGCCCCAGGACCTGGGGCGAGTCAGCGCGCCGGTGGTGGTCCGGGAGAACATGCCGAGCAAGGAGTGGGAGAAGGCCATCGGCAAGAAGCAGGAGTACCCGTGCGCGCCACACCTCAAGCGAAGCCAGGGCTGGCGGCCGCGTCTCTTTGTGTGCTCCTCCACGAGCGGCGAGTTCCGCGTCGACGAAGTGTTTGACTACGCTCAGGAGGACCTCGAGGTACACCACTTGTGGTCCCCCATTGGCCACTGGACTGTTTGCTGACGAGCTTCTTACGCGCTGGCGGTGCACAGCCGAGCAATATCTACCTCTTGGACGCGTGGGCCGAAGTGTTTGTGTGGATCGGTTCCAAGTCCTACGAGGAGGACGAGCGCATGGCCATGGAGACTGCCGTGGTATGGGCTCCTCCTCTCAACGTCGACTAACTTCTGAGCCTTCAACAACACGTCTCACCGCGTGCCTTATCAGGCGTACGTGCATGGCGCCACCGACGGCCGATTGTTGGATGCGCCGGTGTATTCGATCAGAGAAAACGACGAAAGCCTCGAGTTCACGTGCCACTTCCAGGCCTGGACGACGGTGAGCCCCCCTTTCTTTCTTTTTCTCTTCCAAGACCGGAGCTTCTTCTGACCGTCGTGGGCACTCTGCAGGATGGGGAGCGGAACTGGTCAAAGGCAAGAAGAAGGCCAGCAAGAAAAAGAAGACCGAGACTCAAAACGTGCGTGCGCTTCTCGCCGAACTCAACCGGGTCTACACGTACGAGGAGCTCAAGGCCAAGCCCCCGCCGAAGGTATGAGCGTGCACTATGCTGATCAGCGATCAGAATGATCTCGCGGCCCGTTCTGACACCACCACCCATGTGACACTGCACCATGACAGGGCCTGGACAAGACGAAACTGGAGCAGTACCTGAGCGAAGAGGAGTTCAAGACGGTGCTGCAGATGACCAAGGACGAGTTCTACGCCCTGCCGCCGTGGAAGCAAAACAAATTGCGCCAGCAGACCAGCCTCTATTAGAGTTGTGTATAACCCCAAGTCACCCCTTGATTGTACCCGCTCGCCCCGAGGGGCTTGACGAAAATGAAACACAAGGCATCCATTTATGAGCGCAGGGGCTGCTTGTCAGCGGGGCCTCGTCGCATAATCCCATCCCGGACAGACGTGATGTGTGGCCGGTTACAGTTCGGAGCAAAACTGGAATTGCGAAAGTTTGGCCAACCGAAACGGCTGCGGCGAACTGGGTGGTCGACAAAAAATCGGTGCCTTGCTGCTGGCGAGTCAATTTGTTTCTTTTGAGAACCGCCACCAGCAACGACACAACAACAAACGTGATGATGCTGCACTTTGGCAAGAAGAACGTGAAAAAAAGCAAACGAGGTTCCTACCCCCTCCTGCAGTTACCATTATAATAAAATAATACCAGTTACCATTATAATAAAATCATTAACCGCTGCGCGGCACCCCAGGGTGGAGTGGGAGGGGCGCACCAGTTGGAACCAACTGGCCACGGGCGGCGAGGCACCGCCGGCTCGCTACGGTCACTCCCTCGTCACCATCCAAGCGACCGCTGCGAAGGCCTCCGGCACGGCGGCAGAGTCTTCGGTGCTTCTCTTCGGTGGGTCCAACCAAGTCGAGTTCTCCAACGAGGTCTTTGCGCTCTCGTGGCGCGACAAGCGCTGGCGCGTGCTGCAGGAGGGCGGCCCTGACGAGGACGCGCTGCCCGCACAGCAAGGCGCGCCGCGGGGACGATGCCCATCAAGCGCCACTTCCACACGGCCGTCGTGTGGCCCAACCCGGCGGCCGCTTCCTCGTCGCACGGCGAACCGAACGTCACCACCCACAAGAAGGACAAGAAGGACAAGAAGGGCAAGCAGAAGTGCGAAGAAGAGGCTGAAACCAGCAACAAGGGGAAGGAATCGGAGGACGGAGGAGAGGAGCCCTCGCCGACTGGCAAGATGTTCGTTTTTGGTGGCAAGAGCAACGGCTACCTCAACGACCTCTGGCAGTTCGATCCAGGTTCGTCCTTTGCTTTTTAGCCTTTCTTCACCAACTTCGTGACGACCATTAATGACGACCACGAACAGAGGCGAATATGTGGGAAGAGGTGAAGCCGTCGGATCAAGCCAACCGACCGCCGGTGAAGCGCTACGGCCACAGCGCGGTGGTGCGCGATGACGAGATGTGGGTGTTCGGCGGATTCGACAGCGACTCGTGGACCTGCTCCGATCTGTGGTCCTTCCACTTTCGTACATGCGACATCTCTCCTCTTGGGTGTGAGTGCGGTAATATGATGATGCAGGCATTGCAACACTCACACTCGTGTCGCTGCGTGCGTGAAACAGTGAACAAGGAGTGGAGGCGATCCGAGTTCAAGAAGAACAAGCCGGCACCCGCACCGCGGTTCCAACACTCAGCGGTGTACAGCAGGGCACGCGACCGCATGTTCGTGTTCGGAGGCCAGGGCGACAAGAACGCCGTCATGGCCGATCTGTGGAGCTTTGACTTCAGTTGCGTGTCCCGCTCCCTCTCTCTCTCTCTCACACACACACACACACCCACCCACCCACTTTCACTTGCTCGTTTTTATGGGCGAGCTGCGCGTCTCATCTGCTGCTTGTTTGCTTTGCTGATTGTTTGGCGCAATCAGAAAAATGCAAGTGGGAGCAGCTGGGCTGCACCCCGCAAGCGACCGGCGACGCAGCGAAACAGAAGGAAAGCAGTAGCAAGGCGTTGGCTGCGTCGCAGGGACCGAGACCTGAGGCGCGGTATGGCCATGTGGCAGTGTGCGACGCGCAAGGCGAGAACATGGTCGTCATGGGCGGCTTCAACAAGCAACAGGCCTTTTCCGACATCTGGCAGTTCCACTTCGGTACACTTTTGCGCTCAACCACGCACTGCGCCCCAAGTGCGAACAATTACTTGACCTAAGTGACCCATTGCCAACAGCAACCGGAAAATGGAAGAAGTGGGAGGTGCGCGGAACTGCACCTCGAGGCATGGTGTTCCATGCGGCGACGTGGGTTGACGAGCTGACTCTGTTCACGTTTGGCGGGCGCGATGGCCAATCCCAGTTTTTCGACGATGCCAAATACCGTACTATTTCCTACCGGCGTGTGCGTGTGCGGTGGTGCGTGTGCGTGCAATTGTTGACCACTGTGCTTACCCTCTGCGTTTGCCAGTGGTGTTGCCCCAGCCGGAGGCGGTGAACGACAACAAGAAGGGAGGCAAGAGCAAGAAGTCCCAACGTGGGCCAGATCTGGAGGCGCTGGTGCCGGACGAAGTGCTGCTCCTCATCTTCTCCAACCTTCGCGATGATGTCACTTCCCTGTGCCAAGCTGCTTGCGCGTGTCGAAGGTATGTTATTAAGGCTGTGGTACATGTGCAGTGGTACCGAAAATCATTAACCGATGAGGCGTGCTGACCTGAACAGGTGGAACATGATGATCACGCTGGAGAACACCCTCTGGGTGGATGCCGTTCAGGCCATTCCCCAGTTGGCCTGGAGAAATTTGCACCAGTTCCGCGACGTGCCTGGAGGCATGCGTGGTGTATTGGCCGCTGAAGCTCGCGTACGCAACCTACGGTGGTGGTGGGTGGTGGGTGGGTGGTTGGTGGTGGTTGGTGGTGGGGATGTGCGTGTCCATACCTGTTAACTGACTTAAATATCGTTTATAGGAGCGGAGAGAACTAAGGGAGAGGCTAGGCAACGTGCATGCTGACTACCTCAAGCATGCGCAAAGCCGATCCACTGGGTCACTTGCTGGACTCAAGGGAGGCCCCATGCGGAACATCAAACTCGTGGTTGTGGTACGCCAACAATGTTAACCCGAACCACTCTCGTTTCACACGGCCATTCTGTCGGCTTGAACGAGGTTGTGCCCTCACACCTTCTCCCTGTTATTCGTTGCGCAGGGCGATGGCGCCGTGGGCAAGACGAGCACCATGATCTCTTATACCACAAACAGCTTCCCTCACGAATACATTCCGACGGTGTTTGGTGTGCAACGCTTCCTGCTGAACAAAGCTCATATGGCACACCCACTCACACTAAAATGCTGTTCCTTTTTGCCATATTTTAATGTGCAGATAACTATTCAGCCAATGTGGTGGTGCACGGGATACCCATCAACCTTGGTCTCTGGGACACTGCTGGACCCGAGGTGTGTTCCCCTTTTCTCTTGGCTGTGATTATTCTACAATGGGTCTATGAGGATTTGTCTAAACCCCGTGTCCCACTCTATTCTTACTATCAATTGCAAACAGGATTACGACCGGCTGCGGCCTCTCAGCTACCCACAAACGGATGTGTTCCTTGTGTGCTTCAGTCTCGTCAATAGGTGCTCGTTTGAAAATGTCAGATCTAAGGTACACACATCACTTCATCTTCCACATCGTACTTGCTTTTTTTGCTCAAGGACGTTTTGTGTGGTTGCTCATGCGCAGTGGGTGCCCGAGATTGCACACCATTGTCCTGGCACGCCGTTCATTCTTGCTGGCACCAAGCTCGACCTGCTGTCAGGTGAGAGTGAAAGCAGCAGGAGCACCCTCAAGGTGCTTGCTGACAAGAAGATGCCTCCTGTCTCCTTTGAAGAGGTGCCCTATGTCCCTCTCTTCTCCACCAGTGCCTGGAGGTCATTCATGGTTGTACTCACAGTACGACTGTGTGGTGGGAACAACAGGGTGCCAAGATGGCACAGGAGCTGGGCGCCACGGGGTTCATCTCGTACTCATCACTCACACAAACCAACCTCAAGCTCCTTTTTGATGAGTGCATCAAGGCTGCACTCCGTGGTGGGCCTGCTCCCCAGGCCAGCAGGGGAGGATGTATCATGAGCTAAAGCTTTAATATGTGCTGCATCCCAATACAAAAGGGCTTTCAAGTTGTGAATAAATTCCTGCAATTCATGTGGTGTACAGTCAGAATGGCAATCAATTGGTGTGAATGCACTCTGATGCTGATGTGATCAGAGTCAGACAGTGTGTGCAATATGCACATGGATGGTTGTCTGGTCTGGGTCCATCAGCAGGACAAGCACCCTTTATGTTGAGACCTTCCTGTCAGCATGATGTCTACAGCATGTTCAATCATGCCCTGCTTTTCACCCTTCTACAGTACTGCCTCATGCATGTACATGTATGTCACAGGCCTTTACTTTTATAACCCAAACTCTCTTTGGGTCTTGTTGACCCACCTTGTCATTTCCTCACTCACACAACACACACAAGAAGTGCAAGTGGCAATGAGCTGATTCTCAAAAAGTGTGCATTTTCTCACTTCCTATGAACATATTAGGTGCAAATAAAAGGCCCCTGGTCCTTTTTCTCCAGGACTGGGTTCCAGGCATAGCAGTGCCCACTTCTGCTATCACCAGGAAAGGGTACTGAGTGGGAGGAGAGTAAGTAATAAATTCCTTCAAAAACACTGAGGTATGGGCAAGCAAGCAGGCACTGGTGGTCTTGTTGGAGGCAGTCACTTCCCCACTCAGGGCCCAGGGAGGGAGACAGGTAAGCTGAAGGAGTGACTGGCTGAAGGAGAGGATGGTTGCAGAGATTGGTGTGGAAGCTGAAGAGATCTGTGGTGTAGTTGTGTGCAAGGAAGTGCATAGCCCATGATGAAATGGCATGAGCTGAGTGACTAGAGAAGAGTGAGTGGGAAATAGATAGATGAAGTTGTGAGAAATGGCAGTCACTAGGGCAGTGCAGATGGTGGGAGAAGGCTTGTAGATAGTGTGAAGGTGGGGATAGTCATTGGTGGTTGGAATTGGAGGGAAGATGAGGCTGGAGATGAAGTAGAGGGTTTTAGGGTTCTACCATTGGAAATTTCACTGGTTTTTCATGGGGATTTGGTACATGTTGTGGCTTAGTTTGCAAACTAATCAGAAAAATGTGCATTACTTTCCAAACTAAGATCACCTAAGTTTCCAAACTGATCCTAGTTTACAAACTTAGTCTGTCATCAGTTTCCAAACTAAGCATAGTTTACCAACTACCTTCAGATTTAGTTTCTGAACGAACTGGCCTTAAACTATGCACAACCTCAGTCCAAACTTCTTTACTTTGCAAACTATGGACAGATTTAGTTTGCAGACTACACTAACCACACTCATGCCTGTCTGCCCCAAGTAAGCAAATTTTGTGTATTTGATGGCACTTGTGTGTTTCCTCACAACCAAGGGCTTCTTCCTACCCAATGACAATGAGGGATACTGGCCAGACACATATGACAAGCACCATGGCATTGAGTATGGCTCCAGCTGTCTGAATGGTGGTGCCCTCACAGTTGAGATTCTTGTTGATGGTTCATGGCATGTTAGACTCATGGGCAGCAACAACAACAACAGCTGGGATTATAAATTGTCATCTGTGACCAAGCGCCCACACAATCATTGACAAGTGGCTCACCATCCAAGAGCAATAAACACCAATGAGCCACATTATCAACTGTTTGAGGAATGTGGACAGATCATTGCACCACCATACATATGTCAGATATACAATGAATACATACATGGAGGAGGCGAACCAGCTCTACAGCCCGCAGGGCATTCACTTCCACATAAAGAAGCACTTCCGCCGATGGGACCTCGTCATTGACATCCTGCCCCAGCAGTCCAGCGCCGCTGATTACCTACAACAGCAGCAGAAGGAGCCCATTGTGTCTCATCAGCAACCGTTGGGCTTCGCTCCTTCGTACGCCGCTGGGCAGCCACAGCCGCAGCAGGTGGCATGGGCGAGCTACAGCCAAGTGGCCTACCAGAAGCCCTCACTCAACAATGTCTGATCAACTCTCTCCAGCTGGACATTTGGATGTAAAAAGCATGGATGGCCTAATCACACATGTACATGCTTCGCAAGAGATGGGGCGTGGCGTGCTGCCTCCATGTAGCACTGTGTGGGACGAGGGCTAGCAGGAGGTGGGCTTGAGCTTGCAGCTGCGCTGATCTGGTGTTGGGGAAGGGGTAGAGATGAGGGTGGAGATTAGTTACGGCGACCAATCTGATCCAGGGGCATGTCGTTAAAGTACGTACTCTGCAGAGTGTAGCAGGTGCCGCCTTGATGGACCATCACATTGCCGAGCACATCCACAGTGGGATTGTAACAGTTGATGCCTTAGGGAGTGGAGAGAGGTGAGATATGCGCCTCAGCAGCAGAGCTCACCCATGGGCGTGTGTGAGTGGTGTATGTATGTAGGTGTGTGTATTGGGGGGGGGGAGATGTGGTCAAACCTTTGGCTTCCAGAATCAAGCAAATTCATGGTGATGTCGCCATAGCCCACCCATGAGCCGGTGTTTAGCACGATGCCTTCAATATACGGGGTTTGGGTTAGTCTGGGCAAGGTGACACAACACACAACACAAGATGACCCAACACACTCAAAGCACAAGAACATACCCGCACTGAAGACAGAGGCGGTCATGTTGATGCGCCCCTGCTGCACCCAGATCTTGTTGGCGTTCACAAGGCAGGCCACACCTAACGATGCCGATCGGAGGTGAGTTTAGATGAGAGGGGAATGTCAAGACGTATGGTGGAATATCCAACAAATGTGGGGTGGCTACCATTGGAGCTCTGGGTGAGCCTCATCTGGACGTCGCCCTTCTGAAACCAAGTGCTCGCGGTCGAAAGCGCCACGCCTACAGTGATCGGTTGCGGTTGGTCGACTTCGACCCTTGAGGGCAAATTGCTGTGCTTGCTGAAAGGTGAACGTACCGGTGCCCTGGTTCAGATGCATGTCGACTTTGGCCGCACTGTCAAGCACCCAGGTGCCCTGATCAAGCTGGACAGCACCTGTTCAGTGTGTCAGTCACCAATTGCATGATGGTTCGTGGAACAAACTAGTGCATGGGAGGGTGAGACTAACCACTCAAGGACGTGTCGCCGACGGCTTCCACTCTAAGGTTACCCGTTTGCTTCCAGGTGCCCTGCACCGAGACGCCGAAGCCGCCGTAGCGAGCTGGCGACGTTGCATCAACGACGTCGCACGAACGCACGTGAGCCGCACCGCAGACACACACACAAGCGCGCGCTCGGGTGTTGTTGTATGGTGTACCGTTTCCGCCGTCAATGTACAAGTTGCCCTTCTGAAGGAGCTGTCCGCCAGGAGACACCAGGATGGCTGTTGCATTGCGGACACCAGCGGCGAGTGAGTCACACAGGCCTGCATCTGTGTCTGGGTACTGTGGGACTTGGGCAGTACCGCTGTTTGTGTGACGCCCCGTGTTGATGAGCATCCCAATGTCGCCCACGAGCGTGAGCGTGCCGTTGACGGTCAACCACTGGTTGATCGGATAGGCGAACGAGAGCGCCACCCAGGCGCCCAACTCGCCACTGACATGAGCCACACACGCTTGAGTGAGTCGAGGGAAGCAAACAGGATCCAAGGGTTTGCAGGGGACCTGAGCGTGATGTCGCTGGTGATGACCACGTTGGTGGTGGCCTCGTTGAGATAGTTGCCCTGCCAAACGTGGACCACGTCGCCGCTCCTGGCCGAGATCAGGGCCATGCTCACCGACGAGTAGGGGCAACCGCTCAGGCACACCTCGACTGCATGTATGTGAGATCAGGCAGCACCACACAATCGATCACCACCACAATGATGATTAGATCTGGGTTGATGCGAGTGTGTTCAGGTGGGTGGATCGATACGTGTGGCGCTGGAGACAAGGGCAGAGGAGAAGCACAGGAGGAGCACCGCCAGGATGGACAGGCCGCGAAGGCTGAAGCACTGAATCTTCATGACAAGAGCAGCAACAAGAAGGTAAGGAGTGTGGAGCTCAGAGAAGACAAAGAACATGTACAAACATTGCGCCTCCACTTCCATAGCGGAGTTACCGCCACTCGGCGAGAGAAACAGGTCCGTCCAACTTCAGCGCAAGTCGTGCCGAATGGTCCGCTAGTCGAAGTATCTAGTCCCTAGTGGTCGCTCGTTGCCCGAGAAATCCTCCGGGCAGTTGGCCATTCGGAGATAAAAACATACATATTTGTGCAAAAGAAAACAGTAATCCGGTGCAGAGATCCATGAGGGCGTAGTGGCCTCCGAGCCGAGTGGAGGCTCGCCCGCGTGTAGAAAAGGAATGCGTTCTCCACTGTCAGCATCGAGAACAGGACGTGCTCGCACTGTGGCACACACGTGGACACGACGTGTGAGTGTCGATCACACGAAGGCCACCAGCGACCAGTAGTGGTGTGTGTTGCGTACCTTGGACTTCATGCTGTCGATGAGGAAGCGATCGGCGGCGTGAAGGATGTCGAGCGCAAGGTCCAAGTTGGCGGTGGTGAAGGAGGTGTCGCCGCAGTAGAGGTGCTCGAGCAAATGCTTGAACGCCACCGGGTTCATGTCCTCCAAGCGCACCTCGGCGTTGTGTGCCTCCTTCCACTCCTTGTTCTCGAGCATGCTGCATGGCGTTGAGTTAGTTAGCATCCTACATGTCGAGCAAGCAGCCAAACGCACGAGCGGCGCCTCACCTCTTGAAGTTGGGGCTCTGAGCGCAGAGTATGATGCGATGGGCGGGGAACAGTGCGCCCCGCACGTTGAACACCACGTCGGAGAGGGCAGGGTTCATGAAGTAGTGGTTGAGGTGGATAAATGAGGTAGAGGCCTGGAATGGGATGAGAGGGGCGGGCGGCAGTGGCAGGTTAGAAAAAAAACCACAAAGCAAAAAGGTCAAACTTGATGTGCACGGCGCAAAAGCACATGCAATCGCATATTGACACCCGCCAATCTGGTGGCATTGCTCAAAACAAACGGCAACAAAACACCGGAAAGAAAAGTGAGACGCGGTAGCATGCAACACCAGCAGTGAAACGCCAGAGGCAACTAATGGTGCCAGCAATGGCCATCGTCGCCCGCCAACCAACCAAGTGCTGCAGCAAACCACGCCCAATGCAAAACAGTGTGACAGTGGCCACAGCAGCATCAGAGCAGCAAACAAGAAAACAAAGGGCGTAGGAGAAACAAATGAAAAGGGGTGACATGGTGCTGTACCGCCGAGTTGGTGAATGTATTGCATGCGCTGAAACTCTTCTGTATCAATTATGCGCATGAGACCCAGCGGGTGCGAATTGGCACTGTAGATGCAGTCCTTGATGGGCGGCCCGTAGATGGTGCGCTGCCAAAGCTGTTTGGCCCCGCCCATGAGTGACGTGTTGAATGACGCTCCAGATAGTGCAACGTGCAGTGTGGACACAGCAAGCAGCAACAACAAAGGGGACGCCGCCACCGCCGCTGACGCACAAAAAGTGCATGCCGCAACACCAGTGGCAGTGTTAGGCAGCGGCGCTGGCATCAGTCCAGAGTGAGCGTGCCATGCTGCAGTGTGATCGATCACATCCTTGTTGTCCGCCGCATCGCGTTCGCGATGGCGTGAATCGGCGGGCGCGCCGGTCGTGCCAACCGGGTTGGAGAAACCATCATGATCTTGCTTGCCGCTGCTGTCGCCATCCGATGCTTCGTCTGCGTCTCTGCTGCGACCGCCGAGATCCGAGTCGCGCTCCGCAAGACCTGACCACGCCTTGTGCGAGTCCGGTCCCAGCACATTATCAGTGCCGTCCCCGCTTCCGTCTCAGAGGCGGCCAAGGTCGCATCCAGCAGAGATGGGCGCGGTGGTGCGCCTTCTGTCCTTGCGTCCGACCCGGCATCGCGTTTGACGAGAGATGGCGCGAGCGTGGAGGAGCGGGCTGCGGCGGCAAAGCAGAGCTGCTCGCCAAAGACGCCGGCAACGGTCGGGCGCACCGAGGTAGGGGGGTCTGTTGAGGTGGGCCGTGGTCATGTATCGCAACCCTCCCTGCGGCGAGGCGCGGGCACTGGCATGCAGGCTGCAGCGGTTGGGTCGACATGTGGGGCCTGTTCATAGTTGCCCGCGGAAGCAATGCAAGCGCCGAGTGACAGCAAAAAGCGTTGGTTGTGTTTCGGGCCGGGAGAGAGATGAAGGCGCCAATGCTGTCGGAACGGTATCCCACGAGACGACGACAGGGGTGCGGGGCAAAACAGCTTTGTGGCCTCTTGTGCGGATGGACCCGAGCCAGTTAGAGGCCGAGCACATACTGGGACCTGTATGGACGTAGCTGCTGTCAGCCTGCGACGCACCAGCGCCCGATGTGCGTCTGGCACGGACCCGCGGTCGGCGAGTCCCTGGCGGTTTCATAACGTGCAACTATGCGGCAAGAGAGAGAGAGAGCGCGGGAGTGGGAGGGAGGATAGGCCGCTCCGCGGTCTGAAACATGTCTTGGGCGGCAACATCTCGGCCTGATTGCCTCTGCGCCACTACCTCGTGCGTGATGGTGGTAAGCCTTTGCCTCGCCCTCGCTAAACACACAATGGCGCGCCGCGTGAGGCAGTGCAACCCCAACTGACCAACTGTTTCGACCTGTGCAACGGCCTGCCTTGGGCGATCACACGCTCAAGCCGGTCTTGGCCAGCAGCACGAGCTGGAACGTCAGGCCATCCTGAGGCCACAAGTGTGCGGTGGCAATCCGGGTGCAGGCGCTGACAAAGAGAACAAGGACTGAGCGCCTTTCATCTCTGTCCCAACTATCAGCGGCTTCCCCTGGCATGCTTGCCTGAACGCTTTCGAGCCCCACTAGCAGCATCAGGACACGACTGCGATGAGAAGATCAAATCAGCTCATGACATCGGCGCCATCTTCGCCGTGCGCCAGTCCACCGCGCTGATCGCTGGTGCCACGGCGGGGCGGCCCGGTGGCTCTTGTGGGCGTGGATGACTTGCTGACGCGCCTGGAGCAGGCCGGCAATGATCTTGTGCTTTTTAACAGTGACGTGTGTGGTTACTGCCACAAGCTCATGCCCATGTATTGGCAGCTGGCGCTTGAGGTGCACACGACCAACAATGGCGAGGGCGCTGTCCCGATCTCCATCGCCAAGCTCAAGGTCATGGACTGCATCGCGGGCCTCTGGCATGAGCTGCCCGAGCTGTTTGATTGGCCTGACATTGGATGGCCAATGATCGTCCTCTTTCGGTGGGCCAAGCCCAACAGCTGGCCAAACTGGCACACAACAACCTTTGACGTGGCAACGCCATGCACCCATGACTGGCTGGCGGCGTTCCTGGGCTGTGTGGTTGGCGACACAAGTCTGCTGCCGGCGAAAGTTGACCCGCGCGCCTTTTGCTTGGCTGGCACCACACGCTGTTGGCATGACTATGTCTTTGTCTGCAACAGCGCCAACTGAGGCCGCAAGCCCATCTACCCCAATGTGTTCCCTGACAATGCCTTCCATGACCCCACGCTCCAGTTTGTGCCGTGGTTTGCGGGCCTGCCGCTGGATCTGGGCATTGAGTGGCACGCTGTATATGACGCGTGGTCGTGACCGCAGCCCTGGCGTGCTTCTTCCATGAGTGTCCCAACGTGGTGCATTGCACAGCGCTGATTGATGTGCTGCGCGATACGCGGCATCTGCTGGCTGACCACCTGACCTTGGTCGCGCTGGCCACCATGCCCATCATCGTTGTCATGGCCAACACTGACGGCTGCGGTGGCAAGCACATGGGCATTGATGCTGTGCGCTGGGCCATGGACATGGATGGGGATATTGACATGGACCCTAATGGCGGCGCGTTGGACAAGCGATCACATGGCCCATCTCAGCGCAAGAGCAGCCGCCGCAGCCAGCGCTTTTGATGTAGCTCCTGGTGCCACATCAATTGTTTGCCATGCGAGTGCGTGTTGCGCTGGCGCAGCTGTGTCTGCTCTGATATCTCAACAATTGGCTTTAGCGCCACCAATAAAGCAGCACCCGCGCAACATTGGCCGCCTGCCATCCTGGAGGTTGTGTTGCCGTTTGGCACATACCTGGGGAGGTCGCCTGTGCCAACACAGCATGCTGCTCATGGCCCTACTCTGCCATTGGGCTGACTTGTTGGAAGGTATTGATGATGAGAAAGGCTGAGGAGCCGTGACCTATGTGAGAATGGGTGAAAGAGGAGTAATTTATGAAGAGACACAATGTGTCCAAATATGGAGTATAAGGAAGAATAAAGTAAGAAAGAGAAATGTTTGAGACTGAATCTCCAACACTCCCCCCTGAAGTTGAGAATAATCACATGAGTGTGCATGACTAGCGACATATGAGGTCAAGGGCGAGCTTGTCCTGTTTCAGCTTTGGACTGGTGATGTGTTTGGTCAGGAAGTCCACAAGATTCTCATTGGTAGGTATGTAGTCAACCAAGATATTGCCTTGTATGACATGATTGTAGACAAAGGCATGCTTGGTGGTGACATGTTTTAGTTGCTTAGGCCATGTGAATATTGGCTTGTGAATGATTGCAATAGTTGATTGATTGTCATTGAGGACTTGGATTGGCTGACAGAGAAGCCCAGTGCTGGAAGAATCTGTTGTAGATATAGCACCTGTTGTGCTGCATCAGTGACAGTGACAAGTTCAGCTTCTGCTGTGGATAGTGCAACAGTCTTCTGCAGGCGTGCCCACCATGAGATTGGTCTGCCCACCCACACAGTGATGTTACTGGAATATGATTTCATTGTCAGTGGGTTGGTGCTGTAGCTGGTGTCACAGTGGATGAGAGGAATATTGACACCAATGTTGTGCTTCTCATGGCTCCCATGTGAGTAATGGATGGTTTGGTGTCTGGTACCATGAAGGTACTGTAGTACATGTCAAGCTGCTTTGAAGTGCATGTTGTCAAATGCACAGACAAATTGTGACAGGTATATGACCACATGTAGAATGTCTGGCTGAGTGGCCAGGGCAATATAGAGTAGAGCTCCAACCAGACATTCAATGCTGACACCCTTGATATCAGCCAGAGCTCCAAGATTGTCAATCTGGCCACTGAATTGCACCATGATCATGAACAGTGTATAAGCACAGATCAGTGTGCAATGCAATGAAACCAATGTCAATGAGGAAGGAGTTCAGTGTACAATTCCATGCCAGTGGGGCCTGCTTGAGACCATAGAGTTAGGGATCTACCATTGGAAATTTCACTGATTTTTCGTGAATATTTGGCGTGTTGGTAGATTAGTTTCCAAACTAACCAGAAAAAAGTGTGATTACTTTCCAAACTAAGCGCAGTTTCCAAACTAAGCCTGTCATCAGTTCTTAAACTAAGCGTATTTTACCAATAAATCTTGCAGCAGTTTGCAAACTATCCTAAGGTTTCCAAACTAAGTCCATCATCAGTTTACAAACCAAGAATAGTTTCCGAACCAAGTTGCCAAAGGGTTAGGGTTTAGGGTTAGGGTTAGGGTTAGGGTTAGGGTTAGGGTTAGGGTTAGGGTTAGGGTTAGGT
>LQHA01000150.1:0-16827 GCA_001567625.1 Acanthamoeba polyphaga | reverse complement strand
CCTTCGCGCTCGTTATCGTCTTCGCTCGCGATCGTCACGTTCTTCGTCTCCTCTCCCCCGGCGCCCTTCGCCTTGACGATCTTGTCTCTGTCGCTTTCGATCTCGTCGTCGCTTTCTCTTTCGCTTTCGCTTTCGCTCTTTTCCTTCCCCTTCTTCGTGGTGAGGCTCGTCAGCGAGGCCAGCGAGTGCGGATAGTACGCACGCAGCAGGTCGAAGGCTCCCTTCTCCTCCGCTGCGTCCTCTCCCACCGCCTCCGGCTCCGCTTCTTCGCTTTCCTCCTCTTCCGCGCTCTCCGCCTTTGCCTTCGCCTTCTCCTTCTCCCCGCCCGCGACTTGATCCCGTCGAGCGACGCCGTCCCGATCCTTCCCAGCCACGGCGCCCGCCTCCGTCCGCTGTTTTCCGCTGGGCTCCTCCTCCCGTACGATCTCGCCGCTCCCCTTGCGCGGCCGTCGCTCGTCAATCACCCACGAGACCTCGTCCCTGCAAGGCCAACCCCTTTAATAAGCCACACACGCACTACCGCACACGCACACGCACGCATGGGCGGGCTAGGAGCGTACCAGGGACCAGAGGCAGCAGATGGGGCGATACGAGCTGTACGGAGAGACTCGTAGCCGAACCTGCCGCGCGGGCCTCGGATGCTGCCGGCAGCGGTGAGCGTGGCGGAAGCCGACTGCGCGAAGGTACCATAGCGCGAGCACGACGAAGAAGACGAGGAGATGTAGGAAGGAGATGGAGATGCGCAGGAGGAAGAGGAAGAAGATGAAAAGTCGCTCGTCAACGCCCTTCGCTCTTCCGCAGCTTTGTCGATTCTGATTCGCGTTTTCTTCGTCGTTTTCGTTCTTTCCTTCTTCGCTTTCGATCTTTTCTTGTCTTCGTTCTCGTGGTCCTTCTCGGGGGCGCTCTTCGACAGCCCACCACCAGGTCCCCCTGCGGCCGTCGCGGGGGCGGTGCTCGATTTCGAGTTGAGCCGTCGGCTCGAGGTGCGCGCCCAGGTCTGCCGCATCACCCTGCCCCACGTGGGTCGTGACCCAGTAGAGGTGGATGAAGATGTCGAAGATGAAGACAACGTGGAGGAGATGTCTATCTTCCCCGTGCCCGCTGCGCCCACTGCTGGCGCGTCATCCTCCATCTCGTGGTGGTCGCTCTTCAGCTGTTCTTCTTCCACCCGGCCGAGCCACTGAGTGACGGTGGCCGTTGCTTCGGCTTCGTAGATTTTTCTCGTCGCTGGCTTCAAGTTAATCTTGGTGGTACCCTTGCTGCGCTGAACAGGGCGGCACGGGCGCGTTCGTTCGCGCGTGAGTGCTTTGCTTTGTCCGTTAGGGCTGTGTCTGTGTCTTTGAGAAGGGGAAGCCACAGACACAGCCCGAACGGACGAGACCGTAACCGCACCGGTGCAGGAGCACGATATTTCCACGTTGTGCACACATCACATTTTGCAGATACCCACGAGATACAAGGTTGGGGCCAGACCAAGCCGCAACCAGGTGGAGCACAGTACATTCCCCACCGCCGGACAAGCACATCCCGAGACTCGTGGGGTTCCTCGTCCCTCCTCGGCCCTAAGTCCGACCACGCCCAGAGCACGTCGTGACACTCACAGAATGATTTCAAACCTTACCATTTAGAGTGAGCTTTTCAGTGCACCTCCACAGACCAAGAAAAAGCTGCAAAGACTGCATAGTCCCATTCAGCGCCGGAAAGACAAAGGTCGTTCGCAACCACATCTTCACTTTGCTCTGATTGATGGAGGTCGAGGCACTGCCGGACGAGGTCCTGTTCCACATCTTCTCCCTCCTCACCCCCACTTGCCTGAGGTCCGCGTCCCTGGTCTCGCACCAGTGGCACCAGGTACGTTGCCCCCCCCCCCCAACCTCCGGCACTCTTACGGGTTACGGTGCTGACGTGAAGCGCGATGGTACAAAGGTGGCGAAGGACAACTGGGTGTGGAAGAGCATGTGTGAGAAGGCGAAGTTGACGATGAACTCGGCCAACCGCCGCACGTTTGAGAATGACTGGCGGGCCTGGTACCAAGCCATGGTAAGTGCAATCACCTCTTCGCGCCTATTCGCGCACGCACACACGCTCTGGGTCGCATGCTCATTGTGTCGGTGGTGTTGTGCGTGAGCAGCAAGAGGGCAGCTTTGACATCCTCGAGACGGACGCCTACTCGAATGGCATAGAGGTGTAGTGATGTTATTATTATTTGTATGCTGTACCAATAGCTTTCCTTTCATGACATGGGCCGTGCCCACCGACTACTTGACGATGCGGTCCTTCTCCTCGATGGGCACGTCGTTGATGGAGGCCTGACGAGTGTGCATGAGGCCACGCTCATCGAAGGTCCAATGCTCCAGGCCGTAGGCGCGCCACCATCGGCCGTTGTCGTCGCGGTACTCGTAGTTGAACTCAACCGCGATCTTGTCTCCGGCGAAACAGAACAGGTCCTTGCGCAGGCGGTAGTCGTGCTCCTTGGCCCACTTCTCCTCCAGGAAAGCCCTGATGGCGGCGCGACCCTGCAGGAAACGATCCCGATTGCGCCAAACCGAGTCCTCCGTGTACGCCAGGGCCACCTGCAACATTTTATTTATTTATTAGATATTATTTATTATTTTATTTTTGGACAAGAAAATATTATAAAGATAAATAAAAATAAAATGGTGGTACCTTGCTGGGGTCCTTGGTGTTCCATAGGTTCTCGGCCGCTTGCACCTTGGCGCGGGCGGTCTGCTCGGTGAAGGGCGGCACAAGCGGCTGTGCGGGGCCGCTCGCTGCTGTTGTCGCCAGCCGCCTCACCACCGCACCATCCAGCCGCATCTGCGCACCTTGGCTCCACAACCTGCCACTGCTCCTACGCATTGCACAATGTGTGTCCTTGTCTGGCTCTTGCTTGTTACCAAAAGGCCACTGAGCCGACGCTTGCCTTTTGTTCGCCGCAACAAAAGCCCTTTAGGAAAGCTGGGACGGGTGTCGCCGACATCTCACCATCGTCATCATCATCGGGAAGGTCCGAGAGTGGCGGGAGGCCCGGGCTACAGGAAGGGTTGGTTTATGTGAAGAAGAGGTCTGTCAGGGGACGGGTCCGGGCCAAGGTGTAAACATGGCTGGTGGGGGTGGTTGCGGATGCACCCACGTCCCATTGACTCGCACGACCTCCTTCAGCTTCGGTGTGCGGAAGGACGATGCTGAGGCTGAGGCGGAAGACGAGGCTTCCGAGCTCACGTAGAAGTGCCCGCGCCTGTGTGCGTCCTTGGCCATCCGCCTTTCGGCCAGCGTGGCGCGGATATGTGCTTTGATTCCCGTTGGCACGCCCTTGAAATCGTAGAGCTTCATGTTCTCCAGCACGACCTGTGCCGTGTCGCCCCACCTGGTCACTACGTGCAAGGAAGAGGACAGATTGGGTGGGGGGGCGTACGTTCATGCATCCAGCGAATAGGGACAAAATCTGCACATCATCTTGGGTAGTTGCCCGTGCTTGAGATTGAACCCTCAGCGGATCGCCTGCCTCATCTGTGGGCGCTTGGTACATAAAACAATCAATTTTTATTTGATTTTCCCGTCCACAATTATTTTTCTTTTCTTCACTGACTTAATTTAATCTCTGACCTGGGGCTTGCTGGCCGACTCGATAAAGATCTTCACGTGGGAGGGTGGCAGAGCCTTGAGCGTGCGGCGGATGGCGGCCTTGCCTTCGTCGTCGGTCACTCCCTTCTTGGCGGCCATGGCCTCCACGCCCCGCTCGATCAACTCCTCCGTTGACAACCCATCCAGGCTCTCTGCTTGCGGCGCCGACATGTCCGTGTGATGCCTACGGTGCTTACGTTGTGGTTGCTTGTGCTAGGTTGGAACTAGTGTGGCCAAGTGCGGGCGGTTGTCGGTTTGTTGTGGTCGCGAGTAGTCTTTTGTTGTCGTTCGCCACCTTCACCGCTCGGCCTTCACTCAAGGCACTCCTGGAATGCTGCGCCAAGCCAAGCGCACCGCCCGGCCACCCAGCGTTTGGTCTGTGCGGCCTCGTCGGTGCCAGCGGCGGTTGCACACAACAGCGAGCATGCAGACCTCAACTAATACAGCGACCAGCTCTGCCCCAGCGTCCGGTGCCCCTGCCTCAACACCTGGCTCAGCTTTCTTCTTCCGCCATGACGCGCAGCACGGGGGGGCGGGCGTATGGACTGCACCCACCCCGCACCATCTACCCGCTCGTCAAGACGGCCCACCTCGATTTCGGTGTGGAGGAGGTAGAAGTGGGGAGCGAGATTCCGTGGCACCACCACGACGACAAGGAGGAGGTAATCTTCGTGTGGCGCGGCCAAGGTCAAGCGTACATCGAGACAAACCAGGGTACAAAGCAGAATCGCTTCCATTTTTCGCATTAATCTCTCGCGAGCGATTGAGATGTTAAATTTGGGGATCGCACAGTGGCGGTAGGCGAAGCGGCGGCTGGCGTGGAATCGAGCGACCTGCAAGCGGGAGTGACCATGTATGTGCCACCACGGCATCGACACCGCCTTGTCAACACTGGCGCAGAACCGCTTTGGGTACCAACCCTTCACCACCAGTGCTGTGCGTCGTGGCGTGCCGGCTGAGTCACCCGTACCTTTCACCAACAGATCACATGGACCTTTGCGCCACCGGGTGACGGGTTTGAAGCTGCTCTCATCAAGCAGAAGCAGAACCAGCCACAGGCCTGATGATGCTGTTGCACCGTGTTCTAACGAACAACAACTTTGACTCTTTTAAAAGAGTCCCATAACCAAGGGCGTGCGGCCAAAGCCCAAAACGCGAAGAGACACAGGGCCGAGGCCGTGTGGAATGGTGGGCGAAAGTCGCCACAGCGGCGCGGTGGCGGCCTCACGGCTGCTGCCGCTTGCTGAGTGCAGCCCCTCGCGGTGGGGAAGGCTGTGGTGGCGAGTAGGTCCGCGAGATCGTTACTGTGGGAGGGCAGCACCTTAGTGTGCATCCTCCACGCAGCTGGTTTTCCGTTCCTAGAGCAATGTGCCGGCGCTGCACGAGGCCTTGTGCCTTCTTCTCGCTGGCCACAACCTCCTTCTCTAAAAGACAATGCTTTGTTTCCACTTCACTTTGCGTAGGTCTGCGTCTCAATCTTCACGGCTTGCCCACATGCTGCGTGGCAGGACACACGTGTCCCGATCGGGAAGGCCAGCACCGCAGCGCGCAAGTCAGCAGACCCTTGAGTTTCCTGGGCCACTGCGTTCTGGATTCTTGTCGCGTCAAGGAACTCGCCGTCTCTGCCGACGCACGGCTACTCTTGTGGCCTGTGGACAAGTCTCAATAACAATTGAATAGCTGTTGATCAACAATTGGATATGTTGAGTCTTAATGACCACATGGCCAGGGTTGCATTCGAACCCGCGCGTCGGGTCGCACAGCAACTATGGCCTGAGAAAAGAAAGAAGAGAAGCTCGCGAAATAGCGAGGAAAAGAACGAAAGCGAAGAGGCGGAAATCTCGCCGAAGGTGGCGTACTGGGCAGCGCAGTGGGCTGAGATCACGTCGGTGTGGCGAAGGGGAAGACAGAAGGGACGGAAAAGTCGCCCAAACTCGTGAGGGAAGGGCCGAGAAGCGAAGGCTTGCGGCTGCAAAGTGGGCGGGGGAGTACCACCAAGGCCCCCGGGCGAAGGCCCTTTACACTCATTCTCGAATTAGAATTCTTATCAACCACCACACACACCAGCAAGACAGCCAGAGGCAGGGAGAGAGGCACGAGAGCAAGAGAGAGGACTGAGCTTTGTGTAGTGTATAGATTTGTACAAAAAGGAAGACATAGAGAGGGCGAGAGTAGAAGGACGATAATACAGAAGAGTTAGAGAAGGAAACGAAGAAGGATTGGGAGAAGACACTCGACTGCGCGCTACACACCACACACACAGCAAGATGTTGGCAAAGAGGCAGCAATGCTACTCGTGCAAACGCAACGTCTACTCCTCGGAGAAGGTCGAAGCCAACGGCCGCATCTTCCATCAGGTACGTTCTGCTGCGCCCATCCCTCTTCCTCCCTTCGCAGCAAGCCGCTACTCGCAGCCGGAGTTGGTTCTTGGCGCGCCAACTTGGTTTGTTTTCTTTCGTTGCCAATCTTTTTCATCTTTGGAACCGCGTAGGGTTGCTTGAAATGTGAGGAATGCGGCGTGGCGTTGACGCCCAAAGGGCTCAAGAAGCTCAACGGCACATACTACTGCAAGGAACACCACCAAAAGAACCTCTTCGCGCCCCTACCACAGGTACATCGCGTAGTGTGTAACGACGCAGATCATCCTTGATTTACTGATGCACGTTCTTTCATGCGATCTTGAAGAAGCAGTCCAACGACGAAGATGACAAAGATGACAAGAAGCAGGCCATGGTCGCGCCGCCGCCAACGGGGCCAAGAAGAAGAAGGTCTCCATAGAGCTCCCCACCAGCGATGACAGGTGCGACTCTTTACGCCCCCCCTCGCATCCAGTCGAACTGCAACCGCTTACACTCGCTCGCTCGTGTTCAGCTCTACGCAGTCGTCTTCGTCAACGAAGGAGCGGTCCATCTCCTTCTCCGACGTGGTGGAGGCCTCGTCGGGCATCACTGTGTCGGGCACGTTCCTCACCGTGTCGGGACTCAGCGGCAAGAAGGACAAGAAGGCGGCCAAGAAGCAGAGCAAGGAGGCCGAGAAGCAGAAGAAGAAGGAGGAAAAGGAGCAGGCCGGCTACATGCGCAAGCGCAGCTCGTCGTTCTCGGGCGTTACGTCGGGTATCATCAACCTGGTGTCGAGCGGCGGCGGCGTGTTCAGGACCCGAAGCCGCGACGCGCACAGCTTCGAGCAGGACAAGATCGTCGAGATGGCGGAGAGCTCTGGAAGCGTCGAGGTCGACGACAACAACGACGACAGCGATGAGGCGGACGAGAAGAAGCTGGCGCTGCAGAAGAAGATCGAGGAGATGAAGAAGCGCAACGAACAGTGGATGAAGCGAATCGAAAACGAGATCGGTAGGAAGAAGAGCGCCAAGAACGAAGAAAGCGAAAGCGAAGCGAGCGACAGCGACATCGACACGAGCGACATCACCTTCACCACCGAGCAGGACGCGACCGAGATCAGCGACGGCGAGAGCGACACCGAGCTATCGGAGACGAGCGACAATGAGAGCGACGACGAAGCGGAGGTGCAGCGTCTGTTGCGCGAAGCGCGAGGAGGAGCTTAAGAGGAAGCGCGAGGAGATCAAGCGCAAGGAGGAAGAGATGCAGCGCAAGCTCGAGGAGATGAAGCGCAAGGAGGAAGAGGTCCTGCGAAAGGAGGAGGAGCTCAAGAAGAAGGAGGAAGAGCGTATGCGGCGCAAGAAGGAGAAGCAGCAGCAGCGCAAGAAGGAGAAGCTCGCCGCGGCACTTAACAAGCCGGACGAAGACGAAGAGCTGAAGCGGATCGAAGAGGAGATGCGCAAGCAGGAGGAGGAGCTGCGGAAGGTCGAGGAGAAGATCCGCCTCAAGGAGGCCAAGCTCAAGGAGAAGGAGCGGCGCATGCTCCTCGAGGCCTCCGGCAGCGCCGAGGTCGTCGGGCTCGTCGCTGGTCCCGCTGAGGACAAGGCCGATGCGGCCGCCGACGATGACGAGGCGAAGAAGCAGAAGCGCGAGATGTGGATGAAGGAGATCGACGAGGAGGTCGAGCGGAGGAGGAAGGACAAGAAGGCGAGCCAGGGAGGCGACGCCGAGGAGAAGGTGGTCGCCAAGACGGAGCCGACCAAGAGGACCAGCGGCGAACCCTCGCGCAGGAAGCGCGAGCTTCTTGCACTCCTCAACAGCGACAGCGACGACGGACAGGAGGACGGTGAAAGCACCAAGGAGGCCTCGCCGTCCAGCGACGACTCGCAGAGCGAGGGCGCCGGCCAGGAGATGCGCGACGAGCTCGTGGCGCGCTGCACTTACGTGTGGGCTCTGGACAAGCAGAAGAAGGAGGAAGAGGAGAAGAAGAAGCGCGAGGAAGACGCCAAGGACGCGGCCCAGCGCGAGCGCGACGGCGAGCAGCAGAGGCGCGAGGCCCTGAAGAAGAAGGAGGAGGAGCGCGAGCGCAAGCAGAAGGAGGAGGAGTGGGAGCGCATGCAGCAGCGCGTCGAGGAGGAGCTGCGCCTGGAGGAGGCCAAGAAGCGCGTTGAGGAGGAGCGACGCCTGCGCGAGCAGACCCTCAAGCGCCGCAACGAGGCGTGGTTCCGCAAGATGGAGGAGGAGATGGCCGCGCGCGAGGAGACTCTCCGTCAGCTGCGCGAGGCCGAGGAGAAGCAGAAGGCCGCCGAGAACGACCAGCGCCGAGCCATGGGCCTGCCGCCTCTGGTCGAGAGCAGCGACAGCAACACCAGCAGCAACTCCCTCAAGTACGACGACAGCGACAAGAGCGTCGATATCGTGGCGGCCGCTGCGCTGGGCGCTTCCCCCAAGCGCGTGCTGAGCAAGCCGATGATCCCCGCGCAAGCCGCTCCCTCCCACGCCCCTGATGGAGCGCGAGCGCAAGGCCGGCAGCGATCTGGCCGGCGAACTGGCCTCGAGGCGCGCCAAGGGCATCAGCTGGGACTCGATGGCCGGCGACATGGTCAAGGTCTCTGTCGCCGCGGGACCCATCGTGCACGAGCGCAGGTCGAGCGTAGACTCAGGCTCGGCTGCGGCGAAGAAGGCCAGCAGCGGCGCCAGGCGCGTCAGCGACGTGGACGCGCCCTGGACGCGGCCGATCGCAAGGCGGCCAAGGCCTCCAAGCGTCAGAGCGTGGAGGGCGTGCTGGGCAAGGCCTCCAAGAAGCCCCTCCTACTCCTCCGCCCCGCCGTCGCGCTGCGCAACGGTCCCAAGGACAAGAAGGCTAAGAAGCAGAAGAAGGACATGGAGAAGATCATGAAGAAGCGCAAGAAGCTGCAGAAGAAGGGCGCCAACGCTCTGGTATGTCGTCGTATCCCCCTCCCGCCCCCCAATCACGCCACGCATTCTCACCCTCGCCGTGTGCGCTGGCTGTAACAACAGGTCAACGAGGAGCGTCCGCAGTGCCTGTACGGCGACGGCTGCAAGAGCCTCGACCCCGACCACTGGGTGGTGTTCCAGCACACGCCGGTGGAGAAGCGCGAGGAGGAGATGAAGAGCAAGGCCGAAAAGGAGGCCCGCAGGCGGGCCAAGGGCAAGGAGCGCGTGTCGACCGACGAGGACGAAGACGAGGCCGAGCGCGAACGCGAACGCGAGGAGGAGCGCGAGAGGCGCCTGGCTGCCCAGCGCAGGGGCGAGGAGTCGAGCGACAGCGTGCGCGCGCTCGAGGAGGAGATGCTCAAGAATGGCGACACGCAGGACGAGGAGGCCTGGAAGGTCATGCGCAAGCAGCTCGCCCGTGAGCGCGAGCGCAAGATGGAGCTGGCCGAGATCGAGCGCGAGAAGACCGCGCTGCTGACCGAGCGCAAGCGCATCGAGTTCGAGATGAGCTCGATCCGCGCCGAGCGCAAGCAGATCGAGGAGGAATCGAGGTCGCGCATCGACGTGCGCAGCCGCGAGAAGCAGCAGGAGCGCGAGGCCAACAACCGCGGACGCGTCGGCAAGGGCGTCGCTGCTGCCCAGCCCAAGACTCGCCAGGCCCACGTTCAGGAGCGCAACAACTTCTACATGCAGAAGCTGCAGAACATCAAGGACAAGAAGCCGCAGCAGCAGCCGGCTACCCCACAGAAGAAGTCGGCCGGCGTCAAGTCGCCGCAGCAGAAGGCGAGGGCCAGCGCGGCCAAGAACGGCGTTGCGCGGGTCAACCCCGCCGATGGCGCCCGTAAGCCAGGCAGTAAGAAGCTGCCGGCCGTCCCTCGCTCTTCGTCGTCATCGTCTTCGGCCTCTTCGTCGCCCGCCAAGTCGTCGCCGTCGTCATCGCCGTCGTCCAAGTCCTCGTCGCCCGCGTCGTCGCCGCTCAAGTCCCTCCCGTCAGGCCCGCGATCGAGGAAGGAGGTGATGAAGTTGCGCGAGAGCGAGATGATGGCCAACACCAAGTTCATGGCCAAGGCCCTCCAGAGCTACAAGAGTAGCGACAAGAAGCACCTCTCCTTCCCCCGCGGCGCTTCCGTCAGAGGTACCTTACCCACCTCTTCTTCATCGTCTTTGCTTGTACGGTCCTCACCCTTTCTCTCTTTCTTTCTTTCTTTTAGTGCTTGTCGTGAACGAGGAAGAGGGCATGCTCTACGGCTGCTGCAACAAGAAGGTGGGCTGGTTCCCGTCCTACTACGTCAAGACCGAGTGAGCGTGGCCCTTCATATTTATTTGCACTCCTCTTTTCCTTACGCCTCCCCCTACCTATATTCTTCCTCAAGAGAGCGTGGACGACGTCCACTCTTCTTTTGGATACTGTACATACCCTCTTGGCTCAAGTAAAAGTAATCACAACAATGACGCATACACCTTTCTGGCCTTCATTGTTGGAGGTGTGTTCTGCCTTCGTTGTGCTTCTCTCTTCTTTTCCTTTTTGTTTTGGAAATCTGAGAAACCGATCGGTTTTCTTAACCTTTTCCCTGGTATTTTCTTTTTCTTCCAGGATGAACGGCACAAGCCTGGTGGGAAAGGAGAACGCCCAAGCCCCTTTTTGTTTTGGGTTTTTGTTGCCAGTCACGTCCACACCTCAGGTTTGCCACTCACGGTGTGCCGCATGTCGTTCACGTTCGCCGCTGCCCTGACGGTACGCACTTCCCTATCCCGCACGTGGAGGTGCTTGCCCTCCCCCCACCTTCTCTTTCCCACAGCACACCTCATCTTTTTTCGCTCTTTTGGTTTTGTGGTTGTAGGCCTCCGGCAAGGAGAGCCCTGGTGCGTTGGATTCATCGCAGCCCAGCGTCATCCAGTCGCCGCCCAGCTACCCTGGCCAGCACTCCTCACCTGCATGGCCCGGGCCTGAGCATCCTCCGTCCCTCCATTCACCATCTCTGCATCCGCCGCCACCCTACAATCTCGCGTTCGATCCCATCTACCACTGCACCATCCACCCTCCCCCGTCTCCGCCCCCACCTCCAGCTTCTGCTACGCGGGCTGGGCTGCCGCCCGCGGCATCGTTCTGCCTCCCGCCCTTCGAGCAGAGCCATTTTGCGATCCCCGAGCGTTCCAACATCATGTGGAATGAACAGTCGGGCGCCAGGGACAACAACCACATCGACGACGACGCCTTTGTCGATGCCTTCTTTCGCCGCTCGCAGCCGTCCTTTCCAACATCTTCCTCATCATCTTCATCTTCATCCTCTTTCCCCGCTGCCACCACCACTACCTCATGGCAGCAGCAGCAGCAGTTGCCGCCACCATCTGCCACCACCTCCGCCGCCACGACCATGGTGACATCGTTCCATTCTCAAGCTTCCGATTGGTCGCCGGCCTACCGCCTGGATCAGCGCTCAAGCACGCAGCTTCGCCACGGTCGGGACCCGCGCCAGCGAAGCGTTGGTGATGCCACCTCACACCACCCCGCGCCACCTGCGCTGATGGTGGCGACTGGAGGTGACAGCTGTCAGGCGGCCTTCAACACCGGTTTTCCGTCGTGCAATCCGTCGTCTACGACGTTGCCGCCACCACAGGCCGCAGCGATGCTGCCGCCGCCGCCGCCGCTGCCGCCGCTGATGTCGAACGAGGCCGAGGCCCGCCCGATTCTCGCACGACTGGCGCCGCGAAGGGTCTTGGCCGCCATCGCTCCGCGCCCGCCTGTGCCAGCGGTACCGACCACCGCCACCAGCACCAGCACCACCTTCCTGCCCCACCGGGGCCACAATGCCGGCGCGCGTCTGCCTGGGCCACTCCCACCACCGCCGGCGTCAGGGCAGCCCACCCAGAAGCCCAGAAGCAAAAAATGCAGCCGAGCAGCTGTCTGCAATTCCGACAACGACGACAACAACGTCGACAGTTATCACGTTCGTTCCCTCCACGCCGCCATCGTCGACGACAGAGGCCCCGACCGCACCGAGGTCGACGACCAGCGCCGCAGGTCGGAGGCGCCGACGGCCCAAGCGCTGTCGACGGAAGCGATGACGACGGCGTCAGCGGGTAAGAAGCGAGCCACGCGGCAGCCCCGCAAGACCCACGCGCGCATCTACAAGTGGAAGCTGTGGACGGGCGACACACATCTGCAGTACTTCACCCAATTCAGCCGGCTGGCCAGCGCGTTCGAGGAGAGCATCTGGGCGTACACGGTTATGCACCCCTCCGTCATGCACGAAGATACGCTGCGCATGAGCCTGGTCCGTTCGCTTTCGCTCTTTTCGTGTCTCTTTTCGTGTTCGTTCTTTGTCTTCGCTCTTTTTCGCGTGAACATGAAGCTGACGGCAGATGAACAGCAACACAACGAAGAAGGCGAGTCGGATCCGCTTCTGTTCAACGTTAACGTCTTGGTCGCTCTGGGTACGCTTGCTTGATTGCTTGGCTTCTTGGCCTTATTTCTGACTGAGCTCATTGTGGGGCCGGCTGCAGCGGCCAGGCTTATCGGCGATCGCAACACGCAGAAGGAGTTCTACAACCGTGCGCGCACGCAGCTCGCCGACCTCTTCGACTGTCAGAGTGTTGAGGTGGCAGAGGGCCTCGGTGCCATGGCCTACTATGCGCTGGGCGAGGCCGATTTCAACCAGTTCTCATACTACAACACGCTCTCCCTCCGCATGTGCCAGCAACTCGGAGCCTATCACACCGGTGCGTTTCCTTCGGGCGTCTCACGCACGCGTGTGCCACATCTTACCTGTGTGTATGTTGCGTGTGTTGTGTGTCGTATCGTGCCATGAGTGCGCAGATGCGTTTTCTCGTTCATTTTACGTGTTCTTGCTCGACCCGTCGAATTCCTTTCGCGAGAAAATGGCGCTGGTCAAGTCGCTCGCCTCGCTCGGCCCGTCTGGCCCACGCCTTCCCATATCCGCCCTCGCCGCTTTTTACCACTCGTGCCCCGAAATCAGCCCCCCGTCGAGCCCTCTCGCGAGCACTGCCGCACCACCCTCGTCACCCCCGGCCGACGACCCCTACGCCCAGTACCTCTACACTCGCGTGTCACACATCCAAGTACGGGTCCTTGCCTGATGGACTTGCCCGGTGAGTGCGTGCGCCAACGTGTGTGCGTGTGTGCTTGTATGCGTGTGTTGTGTTGTGCGATAGAATGAGGAGCAGAGGCGAAAGATGTACAGTCAGTTGCGCAAGTCGACGATCATGGCCACCTACACGACGAACTGCACGTTCCTCCTGGCGGCCTACAAGAGCAGGCAGCAACAGGAGAGCCAGTTGCCGCCCGCTCCCGCCGCCCAGCGGCTGACGGGTCCCGGCAGCGACGACCTCTACGGGCAACTCCTCGAGAACCTCGACTTCTACGAGGCGGACCTGGCCGGCCTCGGTACTACCGCCCTCCCCCCAATCTGACTCTGATGACCTTAAGGTGACGACAGCACGTGCTGACGTCATCGTGCTACTTTAGAGGAATGCGGGATGGCTGCGCGGCTCACGTCCACGCTCGCCTGGGCGGCCCTCAAGACCGAGGTACACTGGGAGGCCGGGCAGAGGGATCTCGCGAGACAGAGCGCCCAGCGCTTCGTCAAGGAGGTCGAGGTACGCTGACTGACCTGAATGCCAACGCTCTGTCCGCTCATCGTCACACCCGCTGCAGAGCTTCCGGTCGGACATCTGCTCCCTCTCGTGCACGTCGAGCATGCGGTTCGCCAATGTGTGCTCCATACTCCTGCAGTGCGGTGAGGCCGAGACTCTTCGATACCTGCTCGAGCTCGTCCGTACCGTTCCAGCCCCCTCTCACTGGTATTCACTCGATGACCGACATGCGCGCGCGCACACGACACACACAGAGCCGTGGGCGAGGGGCTTCACGCTCGCGACTCAGATCACGACCAAGTTCAAGAACTTGCTGCCGCCACCACCGGCGCAACGAGGCAACCAAGCGCCAGTCCTCCAAATGAGAGAGAGGTAATGTTTATAAAATTCACAGGCTTGGCATCTCTACGCCAAAGGGGGAAGAAAGAGGGAAAGGTGACGGTGAGGCGCATCGCAGCCTCAAGGCCATCGCGCGAGGATGGTGGAGTTTACTGGCAGCCGAGCGAGCCGAGGGTGACGGCGGGCTTGGCGGCGGGCGACGAACCGGCCAGGCGCACGACGATGCCGGCGCCCTGGGTGGCTCCGGCCTGGAGCGCGCCGTAGTTGAAGGCCACGTTGAAGGCGTTGGCGGTCGAGCCCTGCCTGCTCAACTCCCAGAACTGAGTGATCGAGGCGCCGGCCTCGGCCAGGGTGAAGGTCGCCACGCCGCCGTTGAGCGCGCGCTGGCCGTTGTTGGTGAGCGTCAGGTCGAAGATCTGGAACGTGGCGCCGGCGTCGACCCACACGCCACCGGCCGCGGCCGAGCGGGCGACGATGGTCACGGTCGCGCTGCATCCGTTGGTCGGGCTGGGCTGCGGCGTGGCGACGACCGAAGGCGACGGGGCGGCAGGCGAGGCGCTGGGGCTGGGAGTGAGCGAAGGTGAGGGCGAGATGGTGACATCTCCGCAGTTGATGGCGGCGACGTCAATGGAGGCCTGAGCCGCGTTCTCGATGATGTAGCCGAACTGGTGGACCTGGCCAGCGGGCAGGCCACCGTTCTGAATGCGGTAGGCAGGCAGGGCGTAGCGGCTGTCGGCGGTCTTGGTAAGCTCCCAGAATTGGCTGAAGTCACGGCCAGTCAACTCAAGCTCAAGCGACTTGACCGTCTCCAAGCCTGCAGTCATCTGGACATTCCACTGCAAGAAGCTCTTGCCCTCTTGCTGCCACGAGCTGCCCAGCGTCTGCTTGATGCTCATGTTGCAATCTGTGTGTGAATCACAAGGTAAGCTACTTTTAAAGCCAGCTTATGAGGCCATGCTTGTACATACCTGCAACTGCGTAAGCACAAAGGGTGGCAAAAAGAGTGAGGAGGATGATGCTCTTCATTGTTGATGAATGAGTTGTAGTTTAGTGCTTGGTGTATTGCTTGTAGGTTGAGATGGGTAGGATGGTGCTGGGCTTGTTTTATAGTGCACTTCACTCACACTGCCAAATTGCCACTGGTAACATGCTGTGAAAACTGGAGGATGTTTCCCCAGCTTCCCCTACACTGTGTGATGTTTGCCCAACACCACGGCGGCAACTTGGCGTGTTGTCCGCACCACTTGCAATTATCAACTCCGAGAGATATCACTCTGGATCCTGGATTTCAGCCAAACTGCTTCTGCAGAAGCTTGGAATTTCTGCCCATATTTTTTGGATTATTCGGTGAAATTTGGTATCGCACAAATCGTTGCATTTCGGGCATTCTTTCCGAAAGAATTCGGCTTTAGCTCCAACTCCCGTTCGGAGAAATAACTTATTCCGCCGTACCGACTTCTTCCCACGTCAGCCCGTGTAGCGTTAGACGACCGGTTACGCCACACACCAGCCACCCACGGTACAGCTTCCCCCCTCCCCCCTCTGCCTCTGGGCTACACGCAAACAACTTTTCTCCTGCTGCGTACGAGTGGGCTCACACGTAGTCACCTTCTTCTTCTCCTACACCGACCACTCCTAGCCACACCAGACACCGCACACACGACACACACGACCATTGCCTTCTACACGCAGAAAGATAGACCACACAGCATGCTGGATACCCGTGACAGACACGGGACCAACCATTCCACCTTGAGCCAGCACAGCAAGACTACTCCCACTACTACAGACTCCATGATGGAGGGATCCCTCCAGCAGCCGACGCACCCCCACAAGCTCCTCCACCCCCAACCACGACACGCCGTTTCGGGCTCGTCGGGGTCCACGTCCTCGCCCGAACTGGCAGCTGCCCAGACGGAGGACGACTACTACGCGCGGGGAGGGGAGAAGAAGGGGCGGGTCAAGCAGGTCGGCAGGGGCAGGAAGCGCCACCTGGACCAGACCCAGGACGACGACACCGTCGACTACTCCTACTCCCACCACCACCCGCGGTCCGCTTCCACCTCCACCTCCACTACTCCGAGTCTCTACGCGCACCCCGCAAAGTCCCCCCAAGCGGCCCCGCACCTTCGACGAGCCCCAGGAGCGGGCAGCACTGCAGGCCTCTGACGAGAAGCAGCAGAGCGCGGGCTCCACCGACGAGGAAGACCACATGGTGGTGCAGCAATACCAGGAAATGCCAGACCGCGGTGAAGAAGATGACGAAGAAGCGAGCCACGTAGAAGAGGAAGAAGAAGAAGTAGAAGAAGAGGAAGATTACGACGCGGTGCCCCACCCGCCGCCCCGAACGTGGGTGGCCAAGGCCGAGTGGGCGCTCGGGCGACTGGGCGGCCGGGGCACGCTGGCCGACATCTACGCCACCATCGAGGACGCGTTCCCCGAGGAGATCGACGGCAAGCGCAACTGGAAGGCCGCCATCCGCTCGTGCCTCTCCAAGAACGAGAAGAACAAGTTCTTCAAGCCCGAGACCATGTCGGCCGCCAAGGGCGACCACGTCTGGTGCCTCGCCGCCTCTACACCACGACGCGCCACCACTACCACGAAACGCGGGCGTCCCGCGGACGAGCCCGGAAGCTGCCGCATCGAACACAAGGCCGCCGCCGATCCCTCGCCGACGAGCAGAAGAAGGGGAAGGAGAAGGAGGAGGTGAAGTTTGCGGTCCCCCGTGCAGCCGGCGAGACGTGAGAAGAAGGGGAAGGAGGAGGAGCGCGGGCGACTGGAGACGCTCTTGCGGTGGAAGCAGCAGCTGGAGCAGGACATCAGCCGACTGCAGGAGGAGGTCAACGAAGACGGCCTCTCGGCCGACCAGGAGGACTTCCTGAGCCAGCTCCTGGCGTGAACGATCGCCCCCCCCCCCCAAGCCTTCGTGTGCGGTGGACCAGTGTGCGGTCGCACC
>LQHA01000149.1:0-16832 GCA_001567625.1 Acanthamoeba polyphaga | reverse complement strand
TCCTCGGCGCGCTGCAGTTGCCGCTGCAGTTCCTCCTTGGCGGCGCCCAGGGCGGCCAGCTCATCGCCGAGTCGGCCCAGGCGGGCGTCCTTGGCCTGCACCTCTTCAGTGAGGCGTCCCATGTTGGCCTCGAGCAGAAGTCGCTCCCTGCGCAGCGCTCCACTTCATCCCCTCGCTGCTCGCCGGCCTTCTCCTGGGCGCGCAGCCGCCTCTCGAGCTCCTCGAGCTCCGCCCGGTGCCCGTCTTGTAGCCCCTCGCCGACCACCCCTCACGCCGCGGCGGCGCCTCGCCCGCCCGGACCTGTGCCTGGACCGAGATCTGCTCGGTGAGGGCGCTCAGCTGTGCGGTCATGTCGGTGGTCTTCTCCTTCCACTCGGCCTCGCGCGCCTCGAGCAGCTGCTGCCATTTCTCGCGCTCGTCCTGCCGCACTCGCTTCTCCTTCTCGCGTTCCCGGTCCTTCTTGCTCCGCGGGACCACCTCCACCTCTTGCCCCGCCTGCGAGCGCGCGGGCGCCTCGGCCGGTTGTTCCTCGGTCGCCGTCGGTGTGGACAGAGCAGGGTCAGGGTCATCGCTGGTCTGTGTGGGTGCAGGCGGCGCCAGCGACTCGACGGAGTAGAGACCCAGCTCCGTCGGCAGATTGTCAAAGTCGATGTCCTTGAGGCAGATCGAGAAGTCCACCATCGACAGCGGCGCCTGGTGTGCCACAGATGGACATAGTTGCCCAGGGAACAGAGATCAGATTAGCTCCCGACATGTGACGGAGATGGGAGTCGGTGGGGTGGGTGGTGGAGTACCAGAAAGCCGACGAAGATGTCATAGTCCTCCTGGACCCGAAACAGCGCGTAGGGTTCGTACCTGCGTCGAGGTCGCCCATGTGCACATGGTCAGTCCGCACATCGCGATGGCCAAGCAATTGATGGTGATGATGGTGGTGAGGTACCACTTGGCGGTGATGTCGGCCCGATCGGCAATGAGCATGCGCATGTACTTCTCCAACTTCTTCTCTATCAATGCAAACCGAATCCACGCACGCCCTCGCCCCGACGATGTGCGCACCTAATGAACGATGGCAACGCGAACCAAGTCAGCAGCACAAAAGAAGAGCGGGGGACCGTTCGTGTCGTGGCTTCTTCGCTGTTGAGGCCTGGAGCGAGGTCGTGTGCGTACTTGTGAGAGGCCCAGCACGTTCTCGATGGAGTGGCTCGCCGGCCCGTGCAGTCTGCGAGACGTAGCGATCACACCACAGTCGTTGGACATCAAGGCAATACTGAGAAAAAGGTGAAGAAGGAGAAGACGGAGAGCGTCTGTGGGGAAGGGCAATGCACGCACTTGGCGATGTTCTGAATGAAGTCCCAGTAGTGCTTCGTCCTGCCCCATATTGTGTCTGCGGTTGAGGATTTGAGGAGGATGCGCGAGCAGGGTAGAGAGTTAGAATCAGCTGTACCCCCCCCCGAAAAAGGAGCGGGAGTAACCTTGAAGGCCGTGGAGGAACGCCTTTTCCACGACCAGACAAAAGCGCTCGAGCTGAGGGCTGTTGTCATCGATGCAGTTATCGCCCTCGGTGAGAAGGCCCAAGAGCAGCTTGACCGATATGCGAAGCTCCTCACCGAGCCGCCTCCTGTAGCGCTCGTGAAAGCCGCTGTCCATCTTGTACAATGCCGCGTGCAGGCGCACCGGCTGCGAATCTTCTTGTTCCGTGCACGAAAACGAAATCTCGCGGGCGCGAGGCTCCACAAAAATATCTTATTTCTTTAATTCATTTATGTTCACCGCCTGGGCAAGCTGCAGCTCGTCCACCAACGACCCCGTTGTGTCCCGTCCATGTGGTACTGGTCCAAGCCCCAGAGAAGCTGCAAATCCGCACCAGGCAAAATGATTAATTACAAAATAGCAATAATAGCAATAATAAAAAATAACAAAATAGAAATACGGAAAAGGAAAGGGCAGACCCATACATAGAGGCCAACGCACATCTTCGGAAGATAGACTGAAGAGGAAGAGGAGGATGAAGATGGAGAGTCGGCTCGGCCCAGTTTTGGCCAGTGCGGCCTTGCTGTTGCTGGCTTCCTTGGTGGCGGTGGCGATGGGGGAGGGAGACCGGGCGGTCCAGGGCTACATGTACGTGGAGAGCGCGAATCTGGCCCGGTTCAGCGCGCTCGAGGACTTTGCCCTGGCGCACCCGCGACCGGCGAGGAGGAGCGACTTCGCCGCAGCTCAGACCACCAGGGAGAAGAAGCAGCAGGCGATGAAGCTCCTTCCCGAGATGATGTCCTACATGAAGCACAACACCCTGAGCTCGGACCAGGTAGCCGAACAGGTCGCCCGCATGCTGGCCGATCAGCCCAAGTTCCCCTCGGCCAAGGACCAGGAGAAGGAGGTGAAGGCCAATCCCTTCGAGAGAACCTTCGCCAGGCAGTTCATCGACGCGTCGGGCACCAAGGGGGTGGGACCCAACACGGCCCGCCAGGTGAAGGGTAACGGCCGCGGGGGCCTCATCGCCATCTGGGGTCTCGAGTGGGCCTATGGAGCGCACGATGTAAGCCAGGACACCGAGCAGCTGGCCTTCAACAACCGCAAACGAAGCCTATCCTCTAACTACCTCGGCTCTCTCGAAAACGGTACTGCTTGACCATCACTCCCCCCCCCTCTTCTCGTCGAGCGCACGTCCCTCATGTCTAATAACCTCGTCGATCCTTCAGAACACATCTGTGTGCTCAAGGAAGTAGACGCGGCGAGCGTGTACCTGCTGCGAGGTACGCTGCAGACAGTTGGCCCTCAGAAACACCCTTTGGGAGTGGCTGACGTGTTGTGTTGGCGGCGAGGCGTGTGTAGGAGCGGTCAACAGCACGGTGGCACACAAGGGCGACATCTGCGACTACGCCGAGGCGTTCAACGTGATCATCGACATCCCGCTGAACTCTCGTGCGCCGATGGAGAGCGTCATGCTGTACCTCGTTGCTGCGACGGTCGATGAGTACAATCTCATCCTTCCCGGTACCTCCACTTCTTCAACGACGGGCTTGGGGTGACATCTGTTGTTCTCACCTGTGCTCCACCCCGCAGAGGACCAATCGCAGAGCACCTACGAGAAGGTGTGCTTCGACTACCCATTGATGCTCTACAGCTATGTCAAGCAAAACACTGGTACCTCGTCGTGATCCACTACTTAGTGTCCAACGTGCTGATAGCCTCTTTCCGCGTTTCTCTTCTCTCTTTCATGTGCTCTGTCTGTCGTAGGGACCTTTACCAACATGGCGCACACCTGCAATGAGCGATTCTGCTCCAGGTACCAGTGCTTGTGCGGCAGGGCGCTCTTCAACTCACAAACGGACCCGTGGAACATCGTCCCCGCCTTCTGCCCCCTCTCCACCTTCTACCCCGACTTCTTCATCGCCGAGCAGTACGGCTCTTGATACCGTGTCGTGCTCCACTACGCAACGCCGTTGCGTCTTGTTCAACGAGTGAACGCTCTCGTGTGTTCAAAATGCAACGTCTACTTCCAACAACCGACCTGGTCCACACACACACACACACACACACTTCACATGAAGGTGACTCGTGCTCAGGTAGCAGAGGAGAGAGAAGGCCTTCGGGTAGGGGCGAGAACATAAAATTTATGGGGGCGTTGCGCAAATCGGGGAGGCCTTCGGGTGTTGCTTGCTTGCTTGCAGCGAAGAAGAAGAACTTCAGAGAGGAGGAGATTTGGTTCCTTCTGAGGAGGCCAGGCGCGTAGCCCGCGGGATGTTCGCCCAGGGTGGTCGTCGTTGTCGGCCTGGCATCTGGAGAGAGGCTTCAAATTTGTGGCTGTAGTCGCCTGGCCCTCGGAGGCCGCGAGCACAGCCGAAGCGTCGTCGTCCGTCTAACGATGCTGGCCGCATCCTCGTAGGATCCGCTGTTCTAGTTTCGTGCACGCTCGCTCGCTCTCTCGTTATCCTTCCTGGCTGGCGAGTCGCGAGCGTGGCTGACGTGTAAAATTTCGAAGTTGTTGTATCCACAAATCTTGATGGTTGGTGTTGATGTTGGTTGGGTGGTCACCGGAGGGTCCCCACGAGAGCTTGAGCGGTCGGTCGACGCCTTATTTTCCTCCACGTCGTCGCCCACGGACAGCCGGTCGCCGAGCCCCGGACGAACCGCCCGAAGCCTCGAGCAGCGCAGCGCCCAAGGTGGAGCCTTCGTCGGCGCTGCTGGTGCTGCTCGCCGGTGCAGAGCTGCCAAAGCCACCCGACGCCGGAGCGCCGAACGAGGCTGAGGCTCCACCGAAGCTGGGGGCGGGGGCGGGAGCGCCGAACGATCCGCCGTACGTGCGCCAAAGGCTCCGGCCGACGATGGCTGACCGAACGGGGCAGACGAGCTGGCGGGCTGGAAGGAGCTGGTCGTCGATGAGCCGAAGGGAGACGGAGCCGAAGACGAAGCGGGCGCGCCAAACGAGGGCGCGGGCGCGGAGAACGTAGAGGAGCCGAAAGCAGCGGGGGCTGCTGCTGCTGCCGGAGGAGCACCGAATGCTGAAGCAGATGCACCGCCGAACTGCGGAATGGAAGAGCTGCTCGATCCTCCACCAAAGGCCGGAGCCGATCCCAAGGACCCGGACGGGGCGGAGGAGGTAGAGGCGCCAAAGGGAGTGGCGAAGCTGGACGACGCTGCTTGTCCACCACCCGATGTGGCTCCGCCGAAAACTCCCGGCGTCGAGGTGGTGGCTCCAAACGCGGGCGTTGAGGCGCCAAACGAAGTGCTCGACGAGGTGGGCGCAGCACCGAAAGGAGTGCTCGACGGCGTGGACCCGAACGGAGTAGCGCTCGAGGATGGGGTAGGCGCGCCGAAAACTCCTGATGTTGCCGATCCGAACGCGGGAGTGGTGCTTGAAGGCGCGGATGTCGCGCCAAAGGGAGTGCTCGAGGGCGTGGGCGCTGCGCCGAAAGGCGAAGGAGTGGCAGAGGTGGCTGAAGCGCCCGTAGTCGCGCCGAACAGGGCTGTCGGGGCGGGAGCAGCACCGAAGGACGGGATCGACGCGGTCTGGGATGCACCGAAAGAAGGCGTCGACGAAGGCCCGGGGGCTGTGGGTGTGGCTGCCGCTGTGAAACCGCCGCCAAAGGAGGTCGGCGTGGACGAGGGAGCGCCGAAAGCAGCAGGGGTAGTAGCTGGCGCGGAGAATCCCGACGAGGCCAGTGCACTAGTCGCCGCAGGTGCTGAGAAAGCCGTTGCCGAAGAAGATGACGAAGGGGGCGCAAACGACGTCAAGCCGGTCGACGGAGCGGCAGTCGGCGCTGTGGTGGGGGCAGCTGGTGCAGGGGCTGCGAAGAAAGCTGTCGCCGCTGCGGGTGCGGACGGCTGAGCAGAAGGTGCGGGCGTGGTAGCGGGCATAGTGAAAGCGGCTGTCGGTGACGGCTGGACTTGCGCGACTGATGCAGGTGGCAGCACAGCGGCCACGGGCACCGCGGGCGTCGAGAGCGAAAGCGAGAGAGCAGGAGAAGGTTCCGGTTTCGGCGGAGGAGGCAGAACCCCAGACAACTGCACGCGGAGAAAGAAATGTGATGAGCATTGCTATATAAGATGTTGCTCCTATCGTGGACGTGAGGAGGAGAAACAACGCGTTCAACGTACCGAAATTTGCCGGGGAGGCTTGTTCTGCTTGGCTTGTTGCTCCTCCTCTTCGCGGCGACGTTTCTCTTCGAGCTTCTTTTCGGCCGACTGCGAAATGGCTTCGTACCGCTGCTCGGCCTTCGCTTCTTCGTCTTCGTCGTCGGAGAAAACGAGAGGCTTCTTTCGTTCGCCCAGCGCTCCGAACACCGGCGAGAGTTTGGTCCCCTTGGCTCTCTCCTTATCGCGCGGTGTGAGCGCCACACGGTGCCGAGGCGTGCTCTTGAGGCTCGACTTGGGTGCCGCGGCAAGTAGCGCGTCTAGTGTTCGGGGAGGCGTGCTTGGTGCCTCCCTGACCTGGTGGACCGCCACTGCTGCCTGCATGGGCGTCGTGACAGCAATCTGCTGCTGCTGCTGCTGCTGCTGCTCATCACAGGCACACGACGGACAAATGCGCGTAAGAAACACGTCAAGGAAAGCAGAGCAGTGGTGGGGGGGGGGTGACCTTGGGAGGAGGTGTAGGGCTGGTAGCCATTTCCACGGAAGCCACCTCACGCGAGGGTCGAGTTGGTGTGGCGCGCGTCATCCTGCTCTCATAAGAGGTAGCGTCCATCTCATCGCCCAGAGAGGGATAGAGGACTGGCTGCTTATCGAGCGGCGACGTTTCCATGTCCCTTCTCTTCTTGGGCGTAAAGGTCTCCGTCTCAGAAATTCGCAATTTGCGGTCAGGGCTGCCATTCTGGGCTTTCCGCTTGACGACCCGAGAGACGGCGGCACTGAGGTTGTGGGGCGGGAAGGGGGTCAAACTCTCATAACACGATGTGGCCAAAAAAAAACGAGAGACGGAGCGGAGGAGGGGTGAGGGAAGAAGTATAAGCAGTTTATGCTACACACCTTTCCCGCTGTGTCGTTGGCTTGTTTCGCTTGGTGGCTGTTTCCTCCGAAGGGGATCCTGACTTCTTTTGGTGGTGTGCGAGATGACATGGCGCGTGTTGTCAGCAACAAGGACGCACAGACGACATGCCGAGCAAACGGAAGAATGAAAGGAGAGCAGACAAGCAAGAGGACAGCGCGTACGGAGGGAGAAATGCGTCTCTTGGGGCGGGAGAGCGTTGTGGGCTCCACGGAGGCCATCGGGCTAGTGGCTAGGCGCTGCTTCTTCTGCGACAACCGCTGTGCTCTGCCGCTGCCGTCATAGGCCGCTTCCTCCTCGATGATCAGCCGCTTCCTGTTGTGCCCTGCGTCACCTTCTTCCACCTCCATGGTGGAAGGCGAATCCTGCTGCGGGAGGGAGCTAGCCCCTAGGAAGATAGGCAACGCGCGTGAAAAAGAAAGAATCAGATGGAATGGCCGCACGGTGAATGGGTGGCCCCAAGTTTGTGGAGATCACTGCAAGTTTGGGACGGTACCTGCTTGCACGCTGCGTGTGGGCGGAGTCATAAACACGGGACGAGCAGGGCTGCTGCTGTGCTGGGCCGAATCGGTGGTGGAGGATGAGGAGGAGGAGTTGATAATCGAGGAATCTCTTCCCTCCGCATCCGGCGCATAAGAGATGCCACCGAAGCCAGAGGGCCCTCTGCTCAAGAAGGCCGGGGCCTCTTCTGCTGGCATTGGCCGCTCGGAGTAGGTTCTGCGGGAGATCGGCCGAGGCGATGAGTCGTCGTACTCAAAATCGTCCTGCTGCGCTCGGCGGTCAAAAGGCTGGCTGCCCGGACGTGGGAGTAGAGCTCTCTCGAAAGCCATGCGTGTGTCATCTGCCACAGGCGCAGGGAGAGAGTCGTGAGGACACGGCAAACAAGAAGGCCATTAGATGGTGGATAAGAAGGACGTACTGCGGAGATCAATTTCCTCGGAATGCTGGACCCGTCCGTCTTCTCTAAGCCGTCGTCGTTGTGCAGTCTGCCCACCACCAGAAGATTCAGCAGCCCGATTGGTTGTGGGCGTGTCTGTGGATGCTGATCGAACCAAGCCAGCGCCTTTGTGCTGCTGGGGCCGCCCCTTTTTGATCCATACTAAATAGAGCACGGCAAGAGGCAGCAGGAGGCACACGAGAGCGATGCCCCCCAGAACGATGGGAGAGGGTGAGTTGTAATCCTCCACCACCAGCCCATTTGGCTGCTCCATCTCCTGTTTGTGCGCGCGGGTACAAGAAACAGCTTTTGGCGCGGAGACCGGATTTTGTATTTTTCCCGCCTATTTCTTCGAACAGAAGACACAAGGCCTGCCCCCTTGTCGTTGCCTCTGCACACTCCCCCCCCCCCCCAAAGAACGCGCACGACGGAAGGGATGTTTTTTTTTTATACAACGCCCACAAGGACAGGGTCATGGTGCCGTAATGCTGACGGTGGCGGCTGCTTTGGGGCTGTGCCGCGTGGGCGAAGCGGGAGGCGGGAGCAGGACGGAAGACGGCGCGGGCGCATCGCCAGGAGCCACCTTCGGTTGTGGGGTGGTGGCTGCATCTTCTGAGGGGACCGCGGCAGCCTTGACGGGGGTGGCGGCTGGATCACCAACGAGAACAGGTACACATGTAAGGGGCCAGGCGTGGGGGAGTAGCTGCTTTGGGGGGGGGGGAGTGGGCACCAGCTGGCGAAGTCGTCAGGTCTGCCTCCGGAGCTTTCTGAGCGTTGGTGGGCAGCAAGTTCTCCGAGCTGGTGGGCTGTAAGCCCTTCATCTGGCGAATCCTAAACACTTCCCCTGGTGTGGCGTGATGATTATTGTGGCGTGTGAGATCTCCAACCAACCAACCAACCAACCAAAGAGGACGAATTAAAAAGGCGCGGAGATGAGTGCGGTACATACCTCGCAGACCGTCGATCTCTTGCCGCAGGCCCAGGATTTCCCTCTGGCGCGCGGCTTCGCGTCTGCCGAGCTCATTCTTGAGGGTGTTGATTTCGCGCATCATGGCCAGCTGCTTCGCCCATAGATCGTTAATCTCGCGCTTCCAGGGCTCTTGCTGAACGGTCGATCGATCGCTAACTCCGGCGGGCACCGGAGCACCGGCACGAATCTGCGTCGGTAGGACGGGCGTCGACACCTGGCGGCGTAGCATGCGCCCATGGCAGCAAGCTGGCCTCCTCCACCACCACCACCACCAGAGGAGGGAGGAGTAGCTGCGGCTGCGGTGGAGAGGCTCCCTCTCGCGGCCGCCTCTGAACTCTGAACAACCACAGAATCCGCCATCGACGATGCCGAACCGCTGGGAACGTCAAGCCGCGGCCTCTGCGCTGGGCGCCCATTCGGTTCGCCCGCAGCAGTGCCGGGCAGGGCAGCCTCAACCGCCGCACTTGACATCGAGAAGGATCGCTTCAGGGAAGACCGCCGCGATGGCTCCGGAGGCATGCTTCGCTTCTGCTTCTGGTTCCGAGCGCTCCTTCAGCCTCGTCGGCGTCGTCGTCGGCGGCGTCCGATACTCCGTGCTTCCCCCCCTTCTCGGTGCTTCCTGTCGTCGCATCTTCGCCTTCTCGCCTCCGTTTCCGGTCGACGCTGGTGGTGTGATGGCGGCCTCCCTGGCTGCTCACGCTGTGGGCTTCTGCGGCTGCGGCAGCGGCCGCCGCCTCCACAAGGTCCATTCCCTCGCGGCTCCGTCGCAGCGAATCGTCGCCTCCGCTGCCGCCGCCGCCGGCAGGCGAGGACGGGGAAGGGGAAAGCGATGGGGAAGGCGAGAGACGATCGGCGCGACTCGTCGTAAGGTGCGGCGTGGAAACGCTGGTCTCCAGGCGCGGCTTCTTGGATGAAGGCGGCTGTGTCATGAGCTGAAGAAGGTTTCGCGCTGAAGTCCTTCCTAGCCGTTCTTCCTTCAGCTCCTGCAGGATCTTGACGCGCAGGTCTTGAGGGAAGACGGGCACCTCCTGGAGCCGACTCTCGCGCTCGGATTCGGTCGTGCGGCGCACCGTGTAAAGCGAGGGGTTGTTCGAGTCGGAGAAGCGCGTGCGGCAGTAGACCGAGTCCTTGAACAGCACGCACAGGTACCGCCCAATCAGTGCCTTCGCAAAAACCGACGCCTGTACGTTGTCGGGCTTGTTGACTTCCTTTGTACTCAGCAGTTCTTGCACTACCACGTCCTTCGGCACGCCTCCGCTGGGTGAAGTGGAGCTGCTGCTGCTGCTGCTCTCCGCGCCGGCCTCAGCGCCTCCCGTGTCGTCGAGTGGTGAAAAGTTCACCCAGAGCCACTGATGGATTGCGCCGCAGAGAGAGAGAGAGAGCCAAAAAGGGTCACATCAGTGATCGGCTGGGTAGAAGTCGTAGTAGTAGTAGTAAACACTCTTCGCGTCGTTTCCAAAAACATCTCTGATCCAAGATTCAGAGCGATTAACTGGAATTTGATGGTTCTGCTCTGAATTCTTCGAAAATCGAAGCATTCGAGCCTCCGCGTACTCGCCAAAATGGAAAAAAACAACAAGGGAGCTGGTCCGGTACCTTCCAAAGAAAGGGGAGAGGGATCATAGCCTTGCGCGACGCGCGTACTTCCTCGAAGTTCCTTCTTGCCGGCACCTTGGATCTTCGGGTGCACGATTAGGTCGTTGCCGTCTTTCTTCGAAGCCCGCCACCTTAAGTTTTTTCCAGGAATTTGGACCGGTTATTTCCCGCCACGAGAAAAGCAAAGCGAGAAAGTTTTGAAGAAAATGCCAAATTCGCGCAACAAGCAAGACGCGAAAAAGAAAACGAAAAGCGTAGCGCACGCGAAGCAACACGCAGCAGATGGCACAAGTCGAATGTCCAGTTTGCTCACGGAAGTTTGCGGAAGATGCGATTGAATCGCACGTCATCCAGTGCTTGGACGAACAGCAGTACAAGGAAGATGAAAAGCTGGCCCGGCAACTCGAGGGTTCCTCGAATTCTTCTTCCTCCTCCTCTTCTGCCTACTCCGGTACCTATTCGATTCCAGTGGCCATTCCGGTGGCACGTGTGGCCCGCGCCCGCGGCCCAGCAGCAGCAGCTACAGGCTTGGACGTGAACAGACCCCACGACGGCGTGCTTGGCACCTTGAAGACCGACCCTACGAACACGCTGCTGGCCGGGACCGACGCAAAGGAAGCGCTGCTCGAGTTGCTCGAGGAGCGACACCAGTTGGGGTACCCGCCTTCTCTTCAGCCGTTTCCAACGCACAGACTTCTGCATTCTTCACTGTTCCGTGTGTGTGTGTGTGTGTGTGTGCGTGCGTGCGTGCGTGGCTAGCCACCTAACGTGTTGTGTGGAATGCGCTTGGCTCATATGCAGAGAGCTGGAGCTGGTGTATCAGAACTCTGTACACGGTAATAGCTTGGCGACGTTGTATTCGTGCGTGGGCGACCGCAGTCCGCTCATCATTCTGATCGAGGACGCCCATCGGCACTTGTTTGGCTGCTTTCTTACGACCCCGCTGAAGAGCCAAAAGAAGATGTCTTCCTTTACCGGAACAGGCGAGGTACGCACACTGCAAGCCCCTCCGTTTGTAACTCAATTGTTTCAAGAGTGCTGTTCTGTTGATCCCACGATCACGTTCTTGTGCGGAACGGTCGTTGTCTCGGTTCTTCGTCCTCGTTGTGTACAGGCTTTCCTGTTCACTCTTCGGCCTGAATGTGAAGCCTACCGGTGGAGCGGGGTCAATGGCTACTATGTGGCCACATCTTCGGAATCAATATGCATCGGATGTGGGTACGTGAGTACGATCTTAGCTGTGCGCGGCCCAACGTGACGCGCCACTTTTACTGCAATTGCTGGCCATCTCACACGTTGTGTTTTATATGTGTGTGTACACCCGCACCTCACGTGCATATCACATGTGCACATGCCAGTGGTGGCGGATTCGGTCTGCGCGTTGGGTTGGAGGGAGACGTGACGCAGGGTGCGTCGAGCCCGTGCGAAACCTTCTTCAATCCGACCCTTTCCGGCTCCGAGTTCTTTGATTGTCGAGCCGTCGAGGTGTGGCGGCTGGCCTAACTGAATCCTCGAACCATGGCGCGATCGCTTCACGTTTTCTCTCTTTTATTATTATTCTTATTATTTGTCATTTTCATTTTCATTTTTCACTTTTATTTTCCCGACCGGTCTTGGCGGGCAGTTTTGGAGCGCCCTCGGGGCAGACGGCTTTTATTCGTTTACCACCCATGGACCACGCCTTGGTTCCCACGACGGCTCATCCGCCATCGCCCAGTCGCGGTGGACCACCACCACCAGCTGCCGCGGCACCCACCACAACGGCCACCGCTGCCATCGTCTCAAATGCGCCACCGCCACCTTCAGTGCCGCCTCCCCCGCTCGCCTACGCGGACAGCATCGCTCATGTGGGCTCAAAGCGACCTCACTTTGCGCTCTTCTCTGGTGGTGGAGACGTCCCGCCGCAGCCGTCGTCGTCGTCGTCGTCGGCAGTTGCGCCCGGATCGCCGCACCATCAGCCCCCCATTCATTCTCCAGATCACGATTCCTCCTCCGGAGAAGATGCGCTGGAGCAGAAAAGACAACGATTTAGTGTCACTATGACCGAAGGCGGCTTGCCCCACCATCTTCATCACCACGGCCATCACCATGGCCATCACGGCGCCAACGCTCATTCGCGGCATCCTCCTCACCATCACCAACATCATCATCATCATCCCCACGGGGGAGTACCACCGCCACCAACGGGCTGCCTCTTTCAAACCACGCCTGACCTGGACGAAGAGGAGGTGAGCAAGCTGTGGAGCGAGTACGTGGCCATGGAGACGCGGCGAATAGAGATCTACCACCAGCTCGAGCATCTCGAGGGGCAGGAGGGCCACAATCCGCTCTTCGCGTCGGCTGACTACCGCACCTACAAGGACACCATGCTCAGCGAACTCCCCTTGGCCCACAAGCGCCATCACTACCACCGAAGGCGCAAGTCTGGCGGCAGCCACGCCCCCACCACACGCCTCGCTCGCCGCACCAAGTCCCGCATTCTCGTTACCGAGGTTCGTCGTTGTTGCACACCAGCGGCCCTCTCTTGTGTGTGCGCGCGCGCGTGTGTGTTGCTGACTGCTTGTAGCGCCGCGGTGTGGCGAACAGACGATACGGCTGGCGACACAGCTGACGCCGGAAGCGCAGGCCGGCATGCTAGCAGGACAGCAAAAGATGCTGGGCATCAACAAGGAGCAGCTGTGGGTGGTGTTCGACGCCCTCGTCAACTCCCAACTGCCCGCCAACGAGCGCATCTCACACAGTTCGGCGTTCAAGTACCTCTTCTGCGGGTTGAACTACCTGGGCTACAAGGTGGAGCCTCTCTACGGCAACGAAAGCCTCCACAAGACCACGCGGAAAGGTGGCGGCGTCAAGGTACCACCATGAATCGCCCGCCGCCGCCTTGAGTTGGTTGTTGTTTTGGTCCGAGCTGACTATTGCGCGCAATCGAAGCGACTGTCCGGGGTCATGTGGCGAGACCTGGACGCACCCGAGTCGAAGGACGTGGTCCGTACCAGTCTGGAGTCACTCCAGTCGTACGGGATCAATGTGGACATGGACAAGCTGCGGCTGTTGTTACAGGCCAACACGGAAGCTGATGCGCTTGCGCCCCACTCGCCGCCCACGCACACCGGTACGTCGCCGCTTGAGAACCATTTCGCACAATGTGGGCCGGTTTTTTCGGCTCACCACGAAGAGAAGAGACCACAGCTCCCAGCCCGACTTCTCCGCCCGCAGCAGCTGTTCACCAAGGGCACCCTCTTCTCCACCCGACCTCTGCGACAGGTACGCCCCCTCCCCTCTTTGATGTTCTCATGACCCCCCCCCCCACGGCTGCGCACGCTCATCTGAGTGTTATATAATGATCAGGGTCGCCAATGAACTACCCACCGGTCAATGTGCCCATGGCGTTGCCGGTGCTGTACCGGCGACGAGTCCCGGCCATCATCCGGCGGCGCGGTCGCCTCTCCGGACTGACGTTGCACCACCGCACCACCATCCACCACAAGATGAGATCGTGGCCCAGGGCACCACCACAGCCGAGACCCTCTCCGCCGACGAAGACCTCCAGCAGCTCATCAAGCTCATGAGCAAGCACGGCATGATGGAGAAGCTGCAACTTCTCATGCAGCTCAAGAATAACCCAGACCACTAGGGCACCCCCACGCTGGGGGACCCACCCACCACGTGGAACACTGTTAATTCAAAACAACGACAAATAGGCGAGTTGTTGTTGGGGACAACGAGTACTTGGCCTCAGCGCAAGGTGACAGCAGCTCACCCGAGAATTGAGCAACACACCCAAAAGAGAGAAGAGGCGGATAATCGAGATGCAAGGGGGAGGAGCAGGCTGGGCGTGCACTCATTGTCGCGAGCCGCTAGGCGGGTCGGCCTTCCGTGCGCTTGGGCGGGGCTACCACCTGCGCTGCTTTGCCTGTGCAGCGTGCAAGACGCCCCTTCCCGACGGCCGCTTCTTTGCATCGAAGCCCATCCCTCCCGCCACCGACCAGATCCCTCTGTGCGGTACCACATGCCTCAAACCTGCAGTGCTGGAGAAGAGAGAAAACGACAAATCAAAGAACGAAAGCGAAGGATGGCCGGGGGGGGGGGCTGAAGATTGATCTTTATGCTAATTGGGGGGAAGAACAGATCAATGCTATGGGAACATGTACCTGCAAAAGTGCGCAGCTTGTGGAGATTACATAACAGGAAAAGAGGTACGTACCCTGGGCACAATGCTCCCCCCCCTGCGGAGAGCTGAACTTTAGTGGCAACTTGGGTGGTGGGGGGGGGGGTTCGGCATCGCTCGCTTAGGCAGTGGTGGCCTGTGGGAAGAGGTTCCACCCCGAGCATTTTGTGTGTGCACTCTGCAAGTGCCCACTGGGCGCCAAGTTCTACCCACACGAGGGCATGCCCTACTGCCGTCAGGTAGGAACTCTCCTCATACGATATAAGCTCTCCAATGCTGCCGCTTCCTCCTACTTCTCTGTGCTACATTTGTGTAGGCACTGACTCCCAGTGGTTGGGGCAGGACATTGATGTTGTGACCGGCAGGGTGGCTGGTGGTGGGTTGCGACCAGCGCCGCCGCCGCCCGATTCTCAGCAACCGCCCTTCTCGCCTCCCTCCGTGGCCCCAGCCTCGTCGCCCGTGGTCATGCCACAGGCTCTTGCCGCGTCCCCGATGGCGCGTCACGAAGGCAATGGCGGCACCTCGTCGTCCACCGGCGATCTCGTGGCCGCAGCTCGGCGCCTCATGCCACCCCATCCTCCGACCGCAATCCCCGCCACCAGTGCTGGCGCCCGACGCCGATGCCACGCCAAAGCCGGCGACTTCGGAGAGCTCACGGCCTCGCTCGCCGCGGCAGCAGCCTGCCCCAGCGCCCACGCGCCCTCGTCCCGCTCCTCGTCCAACCTCGCCCTCCCGCCTCGCCCGCTCAAATCCACTGCCACGCCCCTATCGCGGTCCCAGCCCGAATCTCCCCGCTCTCAGCAGGTGTCGTCGTCGCCAGTCGCTTCTCGCTTTCGCGCGCAGAGTGAGGCCGGCGGGTCACCGCCCGCGGTCGCAGCTTCCCCGGCGGGCGCGCAGTCCAGGGTCACATCGCCGCCACAGCGGTTGGCCTCTTCTCCGGTGGTGCCGCGTAAATCGTTTGATGAACCGGCATCGTCCCGCCCGTCACTGTTTGACCTTGGCCTCGTGACCCCGCGATCTCCCGGCGCACCGGTACTGACCCACGCGCGCCTTCACCTTCTGCCCGTTCTCACTCGGTTTCCTCCCCCGCGTCCACCGCCAGGGTCGTATCCGGGTGCGCCCTGAAGACGGCCGTATCCTCCCGCAGCGCAACAGACGCGCCAGTTTGGACAAGGCGCTCGAGCGAAGGTTCGCCATCACGTGATCGATCACAAACACGTGAAAATGAACGCTCACAACATAGTGAACATGATCGTCATCATTATTGGGTTTGCAGTGACAGCAAGACCTGTCTGGAGTGCCTGCAGCAATTTGCGGAGTTGTCGCCGAGCGAGTACGGCAAGGGGCAATGCCCCAGGTGCGAGATTCAGAGAAAGCGGAGCAGCAGCACGGCGGTCCAAGCGCCGATCGTGCTCGAGAGCGCCGACGACTACGATCTGTGGATCGAGCAAGATAAGCTGGCCAAGTTGCAATGGCCCAAGGTACTTGCAGACACTCCCACCGCAGCGCGTGGTGCTTTGGTTCCCTGAAAGAAGGCCTTCGTTGGACGTGTGACGACAGAACGCGGTGGAAGAGGAGGGCTTGGTGCGCGAATGTGGCTACCCCCGAGAGCTGGGGTCCCGCGAAGCCGGCTCGCAGGATGTGGAGTATCGTCACATCGAGCGTGCAGCCCCCTACTACAAGCAGTTTCTCCACACCCAAGGTAAGTCAGCTGAGCATATGGACGAGATCGCTTCTCTCTTTGGCGACAAAGGAACGCGACGAGTCAAAAAAAAAAGCTTACCTTAACTTTGTCGCACCAACAACAGAACACGATAACTATTTGGTGGGGCTCGACGAAAGCAAGGAGCCCGGTATCCTCTCGGTAGAGACCACTTCCAGCAAGCGAGTGGGCAAGCAGTTCGTGTACAGAGCGCTTTTGCGAACCGCTCGGGTACCCAGGCCGCGCTTCGACTCTCCCTGTGTGTGTGTGTGTGTGTCGTGTGTGTACTGAGCGCGTGGATGGTACAGGGAGACGAGCGCTTTCTGGTACAGGGGTCGAAGAACGGCAAGAAGAAGCCCAAGGTCTCCCACATCCGCCGCTCTCACGATGCCCTCAAGCGAGAGAACGTGCCTCTGGTGCCAGTCTCCGACAAGGCCATCGCCAATGATCTGGCCCACTTTGAAGACAGGTCGGCGTTCCCCCACACCACTTTGTGGCGCGTGCTTGCCCGACGCAGCAGGCGCCAACGCTATCGCCCACGCTGTTTCATTCCGTTCTGATCGAATTTGCTCTGGCGACCGATCACAGGATGCGGAACAAGCGGTTTAAGATGGGTGTACTTTACGCCCGGCCTGGACAGACCACCGAGGACGAGATCTACGGCAATGGTGCGTTGTTTTGCTTTCTGCTGCAATTTGTTTGGCCGTCCGCTTCTTCAGTGCCACTCTTTCAATGAGAACGCATGTATATTGATGGTACACGACGTCGTGCGCCATAGAAACCGGAAGCAAGGCCTTTGACGACTTCCTGCTCCTCCTCGGTGAAAAGGTGGAGCTCAAAAGCCACACCAAGTTCGCCGGTGGTTTGCAAACCAAAGGTTCACACAAGCCCACTCCGTCTTCCTTGACCACGGTGCACCCTCTGTGGAAAAGGAGACGTCGTCCCTCCTCGGGTTAGCACCACAGTGTTTTC
>LQHA01000148.1:0-16837 GCA_001567625.1 Acanthamoeba polyphaga | reverse complement strand
GTTCACCGCGTAGCCGTCGTCGTTTGGGCGAGTACCAGCTGGCTGGCCGCCACGTCCCACCCGCCGACGGGTTCCTCCAGTTGAACAAGGAGAGGCTGTTGAAGTCATCAGCAAAGGTCGTCGCTTGGACAGGGCTGGGACTACGCGATGGGGCTGGCGTCCTGCTCCGGGGTGGGACTGGGAGTCGCGCTCCGGCTGGGGCTCGGCGTGGGGTGCGAGGTAGGGCTGGGGAGAAGGGCTCGCGGCGATGGGACCGGCCGCGGTGGGACCTACCCACTGGAGCCCGTTCCAGTAGTACCAGCCGCCCGTGGCCGAGTCCTGCGCCCAAGTGGTCTGCGTGAGGGCCGACGTGCCGCCGCCTCCGGGCACGGCTTGGCCGTTCTTGATGACTTCGCCGGCAGAGTTGAGGCTCCACACTGCCCCGTCGGCGTCAGTGAAGGAACCCCCGCTGGTCGGGGTCAGAACCACTGCGAGAGCCGACGACGCGAGGAGGGCAAACACGGCAGCAGCAACCAGATAACGAAGTGTTGCGCGTCTTTTGCATGAGTGAAGGGTGCAGTGGGTGGGGTTGGCTCGAGCTTAGAGCAGCTTTTAGCGCGGGAGCCATTATGTTGTTGGGCAACCATTAGGAGAGAGGTATCCCAACCATTCGATCATTTGGGTATTTCAGATATGAACCCATTTTCGCCAGGGGGCTGCGCCAAGAACTGATCTGTTGGCAAAGGGATTGTTCCCTCCATCTGATCGGTTTTGGTGAAGAACTCTCTCACCTCAAGCAGGTCGTGAATGGTCATCTATGAGTACCGCCCAGATGGTGCGAGTTGGTTTCCTCTCCGTTCAAGCTTCTCCGTGAAGGTCTCCCACAGAGAATCTTCATCCCCACGTCTAATAGCCATGAGCAAGGCAGCCTCATCCAGTCCATACTCCGCTCAAAGATTGGAGTAGTACGGGAACCGGGGAAGAGGGCTGTTAGTGTTCGAGTCCATCTTAGGTTGCGGGTTGCCAAAGTTTGGCCACCGAACCACCTCAAAGAACTGATATCGACCCACTGGCCGTCGTTGGCAGTCGACACCAGCAGGGTGATGGACGACAGGGGCAATGAGGTCGAGGCAAGCTCGTGCTCATGCACCGCCCACTACCCTCCCCCCGAGCTCTTAGGATCCCTGATGGCCAACTGCCCGCCAGGTGGCGTTAGTAAAGGATATGGTGTGTTCTTTCAGGGTGGGCAGTCATCGTTTCAAGGTTTCACGAAAGTCGTGGGGCGCACCAAACTTGAATTTGGAAATTTATTCCTTAGACACGGTTTTCTGCCTTCCAACACCTAAAAGGAAATTACATGGTAACCGAAAGAAGGAACGTGTTCAGTGCTTATTTTGGCCATCTCCCATATTGTTTGAGACTGGGCGCCTGTGACGCCTTGAAGAAGGCGTGGGCTTGCGTTGTTTTCGGTAGGGGGTGTTGGGGTGGTTGTGGTGGATAGCTATCATCTGCAATGGGGCCACGCTTGTGTGACTTGAAACAAGCCTGTGGCCCCATTGCAGTCATCTATTCACCACACCCACTCACCAGCACCCAGCCTTACATGAAGCAGCAGAACTTCTGTTTTTTTGTTGTAACCTTAAAAATTGGTGGACCACCTGTTGGATGATGGAGATGGTGGTATTGGCCACCTTGCTGGCTGTGTTCTTCCAGCAGCTGAAGAAGACGTCGGCTGCGCAGTTTTGGTGTGGCAGGGCGTAGCTGTTGACCACGCCGCCCACCTTCATGAACGGCACGCCATAGAGCAGGGCCTGCTGGGCCACCGCCGCACCCTCCTGCTCGACCATGTCCACGCCCCAGGCCGTCAGCCGCGAGGCCTCGTCCGGCGGGGCCACAAACGAGTGGTGCGTCGCGATCGACGCGGGCCTGACCCCCGCGGCGGCCAGCACCTCATCGGGCACCACGGCCGTGCAGGGAAGGTGCCCCCAGCCATAGGCCTGGTAGCCTGCGTTGGCCGAGATGTTGCGGTCGCTGTAGGGGATCGACCGGCCGCCGGCGCACAGGCCGACGTCGCCCACGTTGAAGCGGTCGCTCCACCCGCCCACGGTGCCCGCCGAGACCAGGAGGTCGGGTTCGAACCCGCCGTCGAGCAGCATGAGTGTGGACACGACGGCGCCGGTCTCGCCCACCATCTCCACCTTGAGGACCGGGTCCATCCAGGGCGCGAGGCCGTTCGTGACCAGCTTGTACTCGACCCCGCGGTGCTGGCCAGCGAACACTCGGTTGGGCTGGGCGCGCCAGAGACGGCCGTTCGAGTCCCGTGGCACCTCGACAAGGCCCAGAGCGTCGATGAAGGGCTGTGCCTCGAGGCTCATGGCGATGACCAAGCCCACTCGGGGCTTGCGCTCGGCGAGGACCAGGGCGGTGGAGGCGACGACAAGCGCGACGACGAACAGGAGCCACAGAGCGTGCCTCATCTTGTGGTGGATGTTTTTCTTCTTCTTCTGCTTCTCGTCTTGCGCGAGGTGCTGCATGGACAGAGAAAAAAAGGAAGCTACTCCGGTGCTATCATCTACTAATAGCATCGGAGTTACCTCGCCGCGGAACCTCTCATTTATTTCAGGCGTGTGAGCCGAAGAGGGAGGGTTGCTCACTTTCGGCGGAAGTGGAAGCGAAGGCCCAGCGCGAGCGCACCTCCTGCATAGGACGCAGCACACGCACACGTCAGTCTTGGAACCAACAGAGGTTCGCACACTGGAGGGCACAGTCTTACCAATCGGAAGCCAGATGGGCGCTGTCACGATCGTTACGGGCACAGCTGTTCGCCACACAATCATCGCATCAGCACACAGCCGCACGACACGCACTACGAGTGGAAGCGGTGTGTACCGGCAACGAAGGCGGTGGTGAGGGCGACCTTCTTGGCCTTCTTGATGCGTCGCTTGCGCTTATCGCGCCTGTCGCGCTCGCGTCGCTCGTGCTTGGTGAGCGGCATGGGTCCGTTCCAGTAACTGACGTCGGCCAGGATGGCCTCGTCGTCGCTGCCTTCGAAGCGATGCCGCATCCGGGCGAGATCGTCGCTCCTGCTGCTCATGTCGCTGTCGCTGTACCTGCCGCCGCTGAAGCCGCCATAGTAGGCCTCGGCGTCGCTCTCGCTGTCACTCTCGCTTTCGCTCTCGTCGCCATTGTCCGATCGCATGGCTTCCTCGTCGTCCTCGTCATCATCCGACGCTGACGTGGAGAACGAGTCCGACGAGCTGCTCCACTCCGACGTATCCAAGTCTGTCGAGGGCACACACGCGCGCACACACGACACAGCGACACAAAGGAGGCGCGAGTGAGTGCGATTGTCGAGGCAGGGAGCAACAGCCAGAGAGGAGGGTGGGCGCTCACCCGATTCAGACTCGGAGCTGCTGGGGTAGTAGCGGTTCCATGGGCAGGCCTCGATGATGCGCCCTGGGAGTCCACGGTAAGGCAACTGACGTCAGCCGCGCCATTCCACACTGAAGGGGAGGCGTCTTCTGGGTACCTCGCTTCTTCTTGTACCAGCGGCCGACGCTCTTGTTCCCCTCCTTCTCCATCATGGTGATGACCTTCTTCATGCAGCGGACGAGCTCGGGCGGCGGCACGTACGAGTCGTACTCGAGCAGTAGCACTGCCTTCTTGTGCTTCCTGACCAGCGCCTGCTTGGCCTCCTTGTTCAACACGATGGCGCTCGATGACTTACCGCCGCCGCCGCCGGTGCGGCCGTCTCGCTTCTCCTTGCCCTTGCTGATGCTGGAGGCCCGCAGCGGCCGGTGCTGCAGCTGCGCGGTCGAGCCCGGCGTCGAGGGGTCGCTCATGGACCTCTCGCGGGCATCGGGCCTCTTCTCCGGCGCATCGGGCGAGTCGTGGAGGTCTCCGCCTGCAGAGGTCGATGACGAGGAGCCGGGGAGGACCTTGACGAGCCGACTGCGTACGCGGTAGGAGGGCTGCCGATAGGCGAACCGCACGCCGAACGGAGCACAAAACGTGCGGAGGGACCTGGGCATATGGCGTCACACGCGTGTGTGAGCACGCACCGCACGCACCGCACGCAAGAGAGCTTGGGGGGGGGGGGCACAGTACCAAGACGGGAAGACGGCGATATCGCCCTCGTTGGCCATCTTAGACACGGGCTTTGGTGTCGAAGACGTGACCACACGACACGCGTAGAGAGGTTAGGGCTGGCTCCAATAGGCGACCGCGCACAAACATTGAATGGGCGTCGGAGTACCAGGCGATGGGGGCGATTGTCGCTGTCCGGCCGCTCGGTCCGCAGTTCTACCTGGCACAGGTCTGGGTCGGTAGAGTGGGCGCTGATGAGCTTGAACATGGCATTGCATGGCATCATGTTGAGCTGCGTGCTGAAGTCCGCCTTCCGCCTCCTCCTCTGTTGCTCGTCCGTGGGCTGTTGCTGGTGCTGGGCATCTTCCCTAGTCGGCTGGGGCAAGGGTGGCGGCAGCGGGAGTGGCGTGGGTTCTTCGAGCAGATGAATCATTCCATCGCCGGCGCCAAGCCCGTGGTCGACATCGACGACGTCTGCGGCGGCCGCCGCCGCCGCCGCAGGATTGGAGCCGCGCGGAGTCAACACGCGGAGGCTGCCGTCGCGGCCGCGCCAACCGTCCTTGCGCCTCTTCTCGAGTTCGCGGAAGCGGTAGAACTTGAGCGTGGGCGCCAGCAGCCGATCCAACTCCTCGTCTGTCACCGCCACCAGCTTCTCCCGCGTGAACGGGCTTCCCACCGCCTCCGCGGTCGTCTCCGCCGTGGTCACTTTTGTTGCCGCCTCGTTCAGCGGTCGCGGCTGCTGCCCGTCGCCTTGCGTCTGTTCACCCGCCACTTGATTGGCCGACACTGCCTCCGCTGCACAGACCAACGTCAATTAACTCTTGGGGGTCGGGGGCGAGGCGAGGCGGGGTACCTGGTCGAGCGAGCGGTCGTGGGCCTTGACACGCCGCGCAGGTGCGGCGGGTGCCAGGATTGAGCAGGGTGCAAAGCTCGCAGCTCCACTGGGCATGTGCGCTGTCGCTGGCCAGGAAGCTGTCGTCCCCGTATCTGTGCATCACCTTCTTCCTGTGGTGTGTGCATGCGGGCGAACCACGACCAACAGCGATGAGGAATTCTAACAATTCTGAGAACGAGTGATGGAGTTGGGAGGGAACTGACCTGGAGAAGAGGAGAAGCTCCATGACGCTCATGGGTATGCCCAGGTGCTTGGCCAGGTTGGTCAGCAGAACTACGGTGATGCGCCCCATCAGCCTGGCACGACGGACATAGCCATGGACCTGTGGTTAGGACGAGTTTGCCGCATGAATGTGAACCCATGGGTCAGTACCTCCAGTAGCGAGTGGCTACCGCTTTGTCCTCGTCCGTGGCGTCGGGCCATGGAAACCATCGATGGTGTGTGACGGTTGTCTGGATTGTGGTACGTGAGCTCCTCCAAAGCGGGTGGCGTGCGGCGTATGGCGTACCTGGAACGAATTGATTTCGGGCGCTCGGCATAGCCAGCGGCCGAGGTTTTGAGGTAGAGCATGGAGCGGCGGGACATGGCGTCGAGGCCCTCTGAAGAGGCCAGGAAGCGGGACGCCGCGGCTCTCGATGGCCCGCCACGATCTGCAGCTCGGCTTCGTCAAGGCTCAGAAAGAAGAACCCGTCTTCCACCAGTCGATCCAGCACAACTGCTCCCAAGGGGGGTGATGGTCAGTCAGTCATTCGTCAAACACTTGAGCGCACACACATCCGAACGTTCAGCTTACCGGAGGGTGTCTCGAGGCTTTCGAACTGCTTGAGCGTGTAGCGAGGCTGTTCGAGGGCGTAGTAGGCCGGGTGGACGAAGAGCGGTTGCAACCTCGCCCGCTTCTTCCCCTTCTGTGTACGCACAGCTGTGAGGAGAGCAGTGCAAGTCACACTGCGCGCGTGCGGGCACGTACGTGGATGCGATGGTGCTCGCGTAGTGCGCGCAAGATGGTGGGCTCGCGGCTTAGGAGCTGTAGCAGACGGCAGGCCTGGGAGACCAGCACGAGATCGGGCGGCGCGAGGAAGGATAGAACGCCGAGCAGCACCTCCTCCGGCAGGTCCAGGAGACCGATCGTCGCACTCTCTTCTTCTTCTTGTCGCCCGCCCATCGTGACGGTCGCCACCGTCTCCGCCGAGAGGCTCGAGCTATCCTGCACTGCCTCTTTCGCCTTCCCCGCTTCCGTTGCCTTGTGCAGCTTCTTCGCCTTCTTTCTCGAGCCCTTCGGTTTGGTGTTGTTCCCTGGTGGTACGGTCGCAGCCTCTCCCGTCTGGTCGGCATGTTCGCGCTGGCCGCTCTCTGCCTGCTGCCTCATCGGCATGCACACATCGTTCACCGTCGTCTTCTTGTGCTTCGTCTTTTTCGTTCTCGGCTTCTTGTGGGGAGCGTCTGCTCCGTCGGGCGGGGCTGCATCGGCGACCACCGACTGCTGCGGCTGCTTCTCCTCGGCGCCCTTGGCTTCGGGCTCCTCCTTGTCGTCGCTGTTGTGGGAGGAGGTCTCGCCTTCGTCAGCGCCGGAAACCTCTTCGCTGATGTCCATCTCCACCTCCTTCGCTTTCCCCTGCTCGCGCCGCTGCTTCTTCTTCTTCTTGCTCTTCTCCATGCACTTCGTCTGTGTGTTCGTCGTTTTGCTTCCATCTATTCCCTTGGTGGCGAGGCTGTTGTTTGGAGACTGCCCTTGGTCATGCTGGCTTGAAGCTGGTGCCGCGCTCTCCATACCGACACCGTTCGTTGCCAAGATTTCATCCACTCGAGTGGCAGCCTCTGGCTCGACACGGGGCTCCATCTGCCTCGTCCTGTCTGATTTGAAAGTTGTTGTCAGGCAGTGCTCGTCGCCAGGGCAAAAGAGTTGCAAAAAACGATAGCGAATGAGGGCTGCAACTCAAAGAGTTTGATTGGATGCGGGGCAAGAAGAAGAAGAGCTCCTTTCATGCACGATGCTTCCATTGTTGATGAATAGATTTCGGGTAAAATGAAGATTGTGAAGATGCAGATCCCTCGTTGTGTACCTGGGGTGGAGCAGCTGTTTGCGTGGCTGGTCGAGTCCTTGAAATCGACAGGAGGGGCGCCCCCTTCTTGGCTAATCGACCGAGTTGGAGTTTCGTTCTTTGTTGGCGTTGCTGTGAGATGCGTGTTGCCTGTTTCTGGTGGCAACCCAACAGCAGCCGCCATCTCGCGCCAGTTCAGCTGGTTGCCTTCCTCCACCTCCTGGCCTCAATTTTCTTGCCTCCTCTCTTGGCTTTCGTGTTTACGAGCGGAAGGAGGTTGTGCTCAAACCAAGCTCAGAGCAACTAGCCCTCCGCGGAACTCGACAAAAAAAATCTGCGAAATTGAAACGTTCACCAAATTTTTTGAAATGCATTTCGATCCTCGCGTGAATGTAGAGCCTGCAGTATGTGTACAAGTGCTGTGTTCTCACCATCATGGTGGAGAGAGTGCTGAATGGTGTGATGTGATTGTCATTGTTGAGAGATGAGGGTTCCCTCATCAGGGTCCGGCCAGCTTGATGAGCTCGCGCTGCTGATCGGTGAGCGGCTGCGACCAGAAGGCCTTCTCGTCGGGGTCGGCGTCGATGGCCTCGCGCAGGAGCTGGATGGTGATGCCGCGCTCCCACCGACGCAGGCCCACGCGGCACAGGGCCACCTGCGGGAAGTCGCCCAGGTACTCCCACAGCCGCTTCTTGGCCCGCACGGTGGTGGGTCGGAGGCCCTGCTCGTCCATCCAGCGGATGAACTCGCCCTTCTTCTCGGCCATGATGCGCTCGTACTCGTGGCCCTCCTCGAGGCTCCAGTGCAGCATGCGCACCTTGTTGTTGACGGGGGGCAGGCCCAGCGAGTCGCGCATGTCGCGCAGCAGGGCCTTGGCCTTGTTGCGCTCATACTCGTCGGCGACGAGGGGCTGGCTGCCCTCGTCCTTGCCGCTGCCGTGCAGAGGCACGCGAGCACCGTCGAGGAATCGGCTCTCGCCAGGAGATCGCCTTCTTCGCTTCTTCCTGCTCCCGCTGGCCTGCTCCTCCTCGCCAGTCCCAGCAGAGGACGAGGTGGTGCTGGAGGTGGCGGCGATGGTGTGCCTTCGTCGCTTTTTCGAGGTGGCGCGCTCCTGCTCGGCCTCCTTGGCCCGCTCTCTCAGGCCTCGGTCCTTCAGCCACACCCACTCGCAGCTCGCCTCCTCGTCCGAATCTTTCGCGATGTTCTCTCCACCATCTGCCTCAATTTCATCTTCTTCGGCTTCATCTTCGTCCGTTTCGTTCGCAGCTGGCGTGGGGTAGGCCGCGTAGAATCCACCATCTTCGCCTTCATCTTCTTCCTTGGGCGCGATGCGCGCCCGTGTCGTTCGAAGAGCAGCAGTGGTCGAGATTGTTTGTGGCGCCACCACACCGCCCTCGGGCGTGTACGTGCGAACGGCCAGGCGCACCGCGGCCTGGGCACGCTCCACCGCGTCCGGGTAGAGGAGACAGAGCAGGTCGTACAGCGTGTCGTCCCTCTCTGGTTGCGGTCTGCCCATGACCTTCGCTGCTACGGGCGGTAGAGTGGGGGACGTGGAGGTGGTGGTGGGGGCGGGGTCTGGCGCAGCCTGCACAGGAGCTGGTGGGGTCGCTGGCGGCGCTACTTCAGCCTCCACTGCGACTTCGGCCGACGTGGTGAGCGCTGGTTCTTCTTCCACTGTGCGCTCCATGGTCGTGTGGTGCTGTGTGCCGTGTCCTGTGTGCGGTTGTGTTTTTTTGTGAAGACTGCCGGGTGATGCGTCTGCGTGTCGTGTCGTGTCGTGTCGTGCTTCGGACCACACCTTGACACGCCTGACACCAAAAGAAACTGAATTTCTTTTTGATTGCTGACGTCAGCCTGAAAAACCGTTACACCTCGCCTCACTGCGCCTTCTTGCTCGAACTGTTGTCGCGCCGATGACTTTGGTCACCATGAGCCGACAGAGGAGGCAGAACCAGTAGACGTTGAGCAAGCTGAGGGAGAGCATCGCAAAGGCGTAGTAGTAGCCGAAGAACCGGTCGGACGAGTCGGTCATGGCGGGCAGGCGCTCGTTGATGTCCTGCAACACGAAGAAGGAGTAGCCGATGCCCAGCGCGATGCGGAACACGAAGAAGGAAGACAGCAGCATAACGCCATTGGCCATCTTCAGGGACGTGCGTGCGTTCATCTTCTCCAGCAGCCACTGCATGTTGAGGAAGGGCGTGCTGGCCTCGAAGGTCAGGTAGAAGCAGCCGTAGTACATGAACTTGCCGTCCTGCAGCGAGTGGAGCTGTCGGTCAGCACAACGTGGTATTGTGCTGGGTGGAGGAGACTTGTACAAGAAAGCTCACAAAGGTGAGGAGGCAAGCGATGCCGTGGAAGAGGAGAGGGAAGCGGAACTCGTCGTAGTGGCGCACGCAGATGATGACGTCCCATAAGAAGAAGCCCACTGCAGTGGCAATGGTATAGTACGCCACGGTCGAGTACGAGGTGAAGGAGTCGCCCTGGAGGAGGGGGTCGAAGAGAAGTCCGTAGAAAGCGCCCACTAGTATGGTGAGGCTGAAGAAGAAGGACACCACCCGACTGCGCCACTTGAAGCTGTGGGTGGGTGGCAGGTCGAGCTTGGTGTTGAGGAAGAAGCCCAGCACCCACCCGGAGCACTCATGAACCAGCGTCCACAGCACCGCCGACACGAGGACCGGAACCGCGTGCACCGTGGCCAGGTTGTTGCCTCTCCTCTGCCAGTCAGCCAGAACGGCCTCCCAGTCGAATCCATCTACTACTGCCGACATGTCGAGCTGCTGTGCTGTTGTGTGTGGTGGAGAGCTTGGTTCTGCTGTGGCTTCTACACATGCAAGGGACACGCAGGCGCTAAGAAAGGAGATCGATCAGCAAAAAGGTAAAGATGATTATTCATAATAACAAAATAACAATTAGGGAAGTGCAAAGCCAATTTCTGGAGGCGGGTGCATCTTTTGAGCTGTCAATTGATGCATGGACGGTTTGATGGACAGCGGACCGATCAATTTTGACCTGCACAACAATCATCATCACGCGACACATCAATCCAGCCATACCTCGATGAGCCACGCGGACCATTCGGTAGGATCGGCACAGACACCCATGCACGACATGTCGATGCCAATGTACTTTCAATGGAGCACAGAAGTTACCGTTCTGTTCGAACGTACGTCCTCTCTTCTGACAAATGCCAATTAAATTAAATCTCTCATCTTATTTTTTACATTGATGTAAAAATAAGATGAGAGATGAATTGAGATGCAGTCATCTAGGCAACACCCTTATTGAAGGTTTGTCTTTGGCATGACCTCCAGAATGGCACGTCGAGTCGCCTGGTTGGTACACGGTAACTGCTGTGGCCATCTTCCTTCTGGGCCTGTTTTACGAGTGGCTTATCACCTTCCGCCAAGGTACATTGCCACTCGCCTCTTCCGCCCTGTCTTCATAACAGTCCTCACCTTCATGTCGGAGCTTCCCTCTCCCCACCGTCCTTGAGTGCGTTTGCTGATGATTCTTCTTCTTCTTTCACAACCGGCGGGTAGGCTATGAGCAGAGAATGCACTCCAAGAGATTAGAGGAAGAGTTGAAGATCCAGTGTGACGATGATCTGTATGACGTACAGGCAAGCCAGCCACTCAAGAAGCTTCTCCGACTCACTCCTCAACACCAGTGCGTACCGCTCTCGTTCTCTTATCCGCGCTAGCTTGATGAACTCACTTCACTCAGCTAATCGCACCCTTGCGCGCGAACGCAATAGAGCTAAGATAGTCAACGACAACTTTCAGCATCTCGTGGCGGCCGCATTGCACGTCATCCAGCTCTCCATTGCGTATGTCCCTCACCTCACCTGGTGGCCTGCCTCTTGTTCTTTTCTTGTGTACCATTGCCCTCACCGACTCTTCTCCGGCCAGGTACGCGCTGATGCTGGTCGTGATGACCTACAACATCGGCCTCACGGTTGCCGTCATCGCAGGTGCGTTCACTTCACTTCACTTCACTTCATCCCCGCAGACACGATCACGTCCGCATCTCATCGCTTGCGCACTGCTTTGTGATCGCAGGAGCCGGCGCCGGCTACTTCCTGTTCGCTCGCCTGCGCCGCAACGTCGTCATCAACGAAGCCGGATGTCATTAGCATGTATCGGGCCCTATCCCCGCGAGGGCCAGGCCACGGACCGCCCTTCTTCTGTACAAAAAGCCACACATTCACCTGTGAACGCCTCTCATCAGCCAATGAAGCTGTTGTACCCTGAACTTGCCGCTTTAACTTTAGGTGAGCAACCAATGGGCACACACGACCGCTGAAGTGAAAACACTGCTTCACCAACATAAGCGCACCTTCTTATTGTACTCCCGGCTCCGGGAGGCCACTTGAGTTGTACCACAGACAAGAGAAGATGAAGAAGGTCAAGGTGGTGTTCGGAGAGTCGCGTCTGCTCATTCCGTGCGGCGATGGCAAGGACAAGGTGGAGCGTCTCGTGGAGGACATCAACAAGCGCTTCCAGAGCCACCTGGGCGACCCCACCGCCCGGGCCAAGGAGCTCACCACGTCCGACGGCTTCCTCGTGAATCCGCACGACGTAATTGATCACGTAATCGACGACAGCGTGGTGCTGCATGCGCTCGACTACGCGACCTGGCTCAAGGTCAATCTGACTCTGCTCGAGAAGGCCGGGCACAGCCTCATGCGCCCCGACTACGCGGGCGGCAACTGGCGCCCGCCCTACCGCTACGCCGAGATTGGCAAGCACAAGCACAACAAGATTTACATCAAGATCGGCTCTGCTTCCGAGGTCGTGGATAGGCTGGAACTGTTCGATCTCGAGAGCCTGCGCACGTTCGGCAAGGAGAACGACCGCGCACTCATTGCCCACAAGGAAGTCAAGGAGACGACGGACGGCACCGCCTGGGATTGGTCCGTGCAGGTCCACTTCATCATCGAGAAGGGCGTCGTCGTTGCTGCTGAGCTCTCCGTCCGCAGCACCAGGTTCCTCCTCCCTCAATGCACAACAAAGATCGACATCGTCTGAATTGATCGTTAATTGCCCGATTTCTTTTCTTTTTCTGTTTTGCTCTCAGTGATGCTCGTCCTCAGATTGAGGTGGTGCCCATCAACGGCGACCTCACCTTGGGCGCTGCCGTGGTGAAGCAGACCGCCTCCTTCCCCAAGCCGGCGAAGGCCTACACGCTTCCTGAGACCAAGACGGAAGGACCCGCCTACGGCGCCAAGGACTTCATTTCTGGTACTTACCACCCTCCTCTTTCATGTGCCTGTTCACGTCATGCACAGGAGTGCAAGTCCTCCGGCATTGCTTCACTGCATCGTGACGATGACCTCATTAGTGATCGTCTTGCTCTGCACCCACAGCCCACCTCGCGCCGTCGGGCATCGTTGAGAATCCTGTGCCTGAGAATGTTGCCAAGGGCGATCTGGGCATCGAAATCAAGCAGAAGGACGCCACCCAGCCCGACCAGGTACGGTGCCCGCACGCACTCACGCATCTGCACCAGGCTGTAGTGCACCACTCGCTTACGGTTCCTGCTCGTTCTCGCTCAGAGCTGGGCCTCGGGTGGAAAGTACTCGAATCTCTTCTACAACCACCTTGGCCTTTTCAATCCGCTCGAGAAGGACGTCGCAATCGTCAAAGTCAAGTCCGAGTATGAGAAGGACGGAGAGTGGATCGAGATGAAGACCAGGTATATCTTGCTTCGTCCGTTTACATTCCCTTTAGGACTGTCGTGGTTGCTTGTTTACTCACAAACCTGGCTACACCAACAGGCTTGGCTCGAAGGGCGGTTACTACCGCTACTCCATGGGCTACCACGATGAGGGCTTCGTGCTCGAGCCCAACCAGAGGCTCAACCTTGCCGTTGAGAGCGCCGTCGAGGTCAAGGCTGCCCAGTACGAGCGCGAAAGGTATACCATCGTCTGCCATCAGCGCCACAACCTTGTTCTTTTCGTGTACTGACATGTTCGCTTTCTCACTCGCAGGCGGGCGCACCACTCGCTCCCCTCTCCTTTCCGCATCCGTATCACCATCGTTGACAAGGAGGACAAGAGCTCGCAGCTGGTGATAGAGCACTCCAACCAACCGCTCGTCCTCCCCACCAAGGAGTCGAGGGACAAGTCGGAGAACCGCGTGTGCGACTTCTGGATCTCTGCCGACGACCTCGACGCCGAAGCTCGCGTCTGGATCGAGGCCTACCACGTGCCCGAGGAGCACCGCGTGCAGTTCGCGAGCAAGCCCTCGGACAAGAGCAAGTACTGCTACAAGGACGACCTCGACTACCTGTTCTACCTCGCCAAGAAGGACAACAAGACCGAGATCGAGTCGAAGAGCTCACCACCCAGGTACCACCACCTTTCTTTCTTCGGAGTCTTTGCTTCTCGCGTTGACTGTGGACCATCTACATCCACCACCACAGGATGAGGGCCGGGGATACTCTCAAAAGGCCACCGCGCTGGTTGATCTGGAGAACAACTGGGTCTACGCCTTCCGCTTCGAGATCAAGACCAACACCTCCACCACCGTCGGCCATTACCTCCTGCCCGACCTCACCAAGGCCTGAACCTGCCTTGACTGTCTGTACCACCATCGGGGCGTAAAAGGTGCACCTTTATTTTTTGTATTTTAAGAATAAAGCAAACAGCACACAAGACGAGTGGGGCGACGAGTTGCGTGCGCTACTTTCAGGCCAAGGGGGCGGTGCAGAACGTCATGTTCAGGTGCTTCTTTGTCACTAACTGTTCCACCCCTGCCGAGCTAATACTAGGTATGGTTTCGGGGGGGGGGGGTACAGGCAGACGCTGATGCGAGGGGCACAGAAGAGAGGGCTGGAGGCCGGAGCGTCCAACGCAAAGCACGACAGGCACATGGTCGAGCTGACACTGCAGTGTGCCGCTGGCGACGACCCGGCCGGGCTCGAGGAGATGGTGGACTTTCTGCGGTCGGGCCGCCAGTTGAACAGCTGGGGTGCGCGCGTGGAGCAGCTTGAGGAACTGCCCCACGGGCGACCCATCAGCGAGTGCGCACCGCCCCTCTTCTTCACCACACTTTGCTTTTTCTTACGTTGGTGTTTGTCGTGTGTGTGGCGCCGCAGGCACGAAGTGCACACGGGCAACGTTGACAACTTCCAGTGGAACTCCAACGTGGAGATGTACCTCTGAGGGACAGAGCCTTAACAACAAGTGTGGTGACTGTACAGAAGTGGTTTTATGTGTTCTAGCGAGATGCTCTTGATCATCATCATCTTCTTGTTCTAGAAGAGAGTGCACTGCTCCTTGCCGCCCAGCTTGCCCAGGCTCTTCATACGTCGCAGCGAACCCAAGCCCTTGCTCTCCTTTTTCTTCTTGTCGGCGACGCCACTGTCGCCGTCGATCGACTTGCGGATGGCGCGCACCAGCTCGAAGAACGCCTGCTCGACGTTGACGCGCGACTTGGCCGACGACTCGATGAAGGGGCAACCGAACGACTTGGCCAGGTCGGCGCCCTGCGAGGTAGCGACCACCCGCGAGTCCTCGAGGTCGCACTTGTTGCCCACCAGCACCATGGGCACCCGGTCCTCCTCCTTGACCCGCAGGATCTGCTCGCGGAACACGCTGAGCTCCTCGAACGACGACGTCGACGTGATGGAGTAGATGCACAAGAAGCCTTGGCCAGTCCTCATGTACTGGTCCCTCATCGCACTGCAGGTGTTCACCAGATATGGGCGAAGATGAGTTGATGCGAGCAAGAAAAGATGATGGTGATAAGTCGGGCGAACCTGAACTCTTCTTGGCCGGCGGTGTCGAGGATGTCGAGCAAGCAGGTGGTGCCGTCGATCTCGACCTGCTTGCGATAGGAGTCCTCGATGGTGGGGTCGTAGTCGTCCATGAACATGTGGTTGATGAGCTGGATGGTGAGCGCCGACTTGCCGACGCCACCAGTGCCCACCACGACTAGCTTGTACTCAATCATGCTTGTGCTTGGATGTGCGTGTGCGATGCTGCTTGTTGGTGTCGGATATGAGAGTGGTAAGCAGCTTACGTGAGTGGGTTTTGTGCTGGTCGGACCTAAAAATAACTCGCTTGCTGAATGGCCGGAGCTGCTGAATGGCCAGGCTTTTATTCTGAATAAAAATAATTTCTTTAATCTTTCTCTAATGCACTAAAGAAAAGCTCTTTTCTTTTTTAATATTCGGCTGTCGAGGTCTTCGCCGAGAGCGCCGACGAGCGTTCTCACTTCCGCGCCGCCACTCGACAATGCAACACCTCCGCCGCGCTGCCCTGCTCGGCCTCCTCCTTGCGGTGCTGGCCCTGGGCGCCAGCGCCCGCTTCGTTCCGGCCCACGACGCTGTGGTCTCGTACGAGGGCCACCAGGTGCTGCGCTTCACCGTGCCGTCGGCCGCCCGCGCCGAGCGGGCCAAGCTGATGGCCTGGATCGAAGCCGAGCGGCTCGACCTGTGGGGCGTCCACCCCGAGTGGGTCGACGTGCGCCTCGACAAGGCTTTCCAGGCTCGCGTCTCCGCCCTGGATCTGCCCTTCCACGTCATGATCGAAGATCTCAACGCCGACCTCCTAGCCGAGCGCGCCTCTATCGCCGTACGCGGACCTAAACTTTTATTTTATTATTTATTATTTATTATTTCTTCTTTTACAGGTTGCGGGGAATTAATATTAATATTCAAACGACGAATTACAGCTCGGATTTATTAGTTTCAATTATTTTTTAAAATGATTTTTAACTTGAATTTTTTGGCAGGCTGCGAGCGAGCAGGGCTCGGCTTCGGCGTTCTTCGACACGTTCCGCACCTACGACGAGTTCAACGCCTACCTCGACTCTCTGGCCAGCACCTACCCGCACCTCGTCACCAAGAAGGTACTCCTCCTTCCTTTCCACTCGCCCTCCTGTGTACCGCACACACTCGTGTGCGCGGAGTGTCGTGTGCGTTGCGTGTGACGTTTGGTGGCTGCGGTGTGTCTAGACGATCGGCAAGACCATCGAAGGACGTGCCATCAACGGCATCGTCATCACTGCCCCCAGCAACAAGAGTGCGTGAGCTTCTCACGCTATAGCGTTACGTTTACATGTACCAACGACGTATGACATGTGCAGCCGACAAGGTGGGCATCGTGTTCAACGGCGGGCAGCACGCGCGCGAGTGGATAGGTCCGATGACGAACGCCTACATCGCCAACCAGCTTCTGTCCCTCTATGACAAGGTCAGCCCACCTGCCCCTCTTGCGCGAGCCAGGTGGTGTCCCGGACTGACCGGTGGGGTGGTGTGTACAGGACGCCCTCATCACCTTGTTCCTGGAGGAGATTGAGTGGAGCATTTTCCCGATCATCAACGCCGATGGCTACGTCTACAGCTGGACCAACGAACGCCTGTGGAGAAAGAACCGGTGCCGCCCTCTCTCAACCACCGCACACGCCACCCACCACACGCACAGCCGTAAGCGCGCACGCACCAGAACGCTTACGACTGACACGTGTGCGCTGTGCGCTGTGGCGCGAATCTGCCCAGTCGTGAGAACAAGAACAGCTGGTTCGGATGCTACGGTGTGGACATCAACAGGAACTGGGGATTCCACTGGGGCGAGGGTGGCGCCAGCACTGACACCTGCTCCGAGACCTACCGCGGTACGCCCTTGTTCCCTCCATTCACATCGCCTTCGGCCACTGACAGGCTCACGACACGACGACAGGAGCGAACGCGTCTCCGAGCCCGAACAAAGCGCGCTGGCCGAGTACATCAAGTCGCAGACTAACGTCCGACGGCTACATCGACTGGCACTCCTACTCGCAGCTCATCCTCGGCGTACGTCCAATCCTCACATCACCATTCCCGCACGCGCTAT
>LQHA01000147.1:0-16841 GCA_001567625.1 Acanthamoeba polyphaga | reverse complement strand
CTCGGCCGGGCCTCGGCCCTCACCCCTCTTGGGGCTCTCGCCTCTGCCCCAGCTGCTGCTGCTGCTGCCGCTGCCCGAGGACTCGCCTCGTCGCGGGCCCTCGCCCCTGCCGCCCTCCCTCCTGTCGCCTCCCCGGCCCCGGCCGCCGGTCTCGGGCCTCTTGGCGCCCTTGTCGGCGTTCCACGCGCCCTTGTCCTTCCAGTCGAACCCACCCCGACCACCGGCGGGCTGTCATCAAAGAGGGGGGAGGGGGTGATTAGCATCTCAGCGCGTGCGGTCGGGCGAGTGCGGCGGTGTGTGCGGTCGGGCGTGTGCGGTCGGGCATGTACCTTGGCACCCTTGGCGCCGGTCGAGGGAGCATCCCTCTTCCACTTGTCGTCGGTCTTGGCCGCAGCGGCGGCGGGGGCGGGGCGGAGCGCGGCGGCCTTCTTCTGCTCCTCCTCGGCCTTCTTCTTCTTGAGCTCCTCCTCGGCGGCCTTCTTCTTCTTCTCCTCTTCCTCCTCCTTCTGCTTCTTCAGCTTCTCCTCGAGCTCCTGGAGCTTGCGCTGCGCGGCGAGCTCGTCGCGGGGCCGGGCGTCACCGAACGGGTTGGCCGCGGCGGCCTGCTTGCGCTTCTCCTCGAGCGCCTTCTTGCGCTCCTCCCGCTCGCGCTCCTCCTCCTCCGTCGGGGCCGGCAGCGGCTCCCTCGCCGGACGGGCACCACGGTCGCCACGGTCACCGCGATCACCACGGTCGCCGCCACGGTGGAAGTCTCTGCATTGTTGAAATATATCGCATACATGGTGAGTATTACAATAATATGAATATGTTGGAAAATGTTTTTAAAAAAATTGAGCAAATCAGCATTGGATAGATATCTTCATAACGAAAAGGCCATTTGTAAAAATGGCCCTTCTTCTGCGACCTTGAAATACCATCATGTGCTCATGACACGACACGACACACAGCACTGCGGCACGACACGCACGACGAGGTGGGGGGTGGGGGGTGGGGGTACCGGTCGTCCCTCCGGTCCCTGCGGTCGGGTCGTCGTCCCGCCGGGACTCGCGGTCGCGCTCCCTCTCGACGGGGGGCGGCGGCAGCGCGCTCCTCGGCGGCCTTCTTGGCCAGATCGCGCCAGTTGGAATCGTCGCCGGTGGCGTCGTACCTGCCGGCGCTGCCGAATCCGCCACCATCCCTGCGGCCGCCCTGACGCTCGGTGCCTGCATCATCGCACAGAGTGGTGGTGATTAGTTGCCGTCGCGGTGTGTGTCGTGTCGTGTCGTGTCGTATCGTGTGTGTGCGTGTTGTGTGCGAGTGTGGTGTCAAGTGTTTGCGACAAGCGAAGCAAGCACCGCTGCAAGAGCGAATGGCGCTTGTATTAGAGTCGAAATTGTTTTGATGTTGTCCAATGGGTACGAAGCGAAATTCACGCTCTCACGGGTGACTGAGAGATAAACCTTCGGCGGACACGTGCGTGTGCGGCGTGCGTGTGCGGTGGTGTGCGGGGAAGGTGCGTACGTTTGTTCTCAGCGACGTCGAGGCGGATAGCACGGCCGGCGAACTCCTCGCCGTCGAGCTCGATGGCCTTGCGCAGCGATTCCGCATCTTCGAAATCGACGTAGGCGATACCGCGCGGGCGGTCGGTTTCCCTGTCCCTGGTCATGCGGACGGCACCCTCCCTGGGCAGGTTGCAGCCAGCCTAGAGTTGCAACATAGATGTTAAAAAATGTCCAACATTAATTGATCAAATGATTTCGAGAGCGTGTAGGGCATCAAATTTGATTGAAGCCGCATCGATTTGTTTGGTAATCGAAGGAGTGGAGGAGCCACGTACGTTGAGGAAGAATTCCTCGAGCTCGGGGGCCTCGACCTTGAAGTTGAGGTTACCGACGAAGGCCGTCCACGGACCCTCCTCGGGGATGACGGGCGGGGCGCGCTGCTCGCGGGCGGGCGGTCATAGCCATAGAAAAAATGAATTCTCCGGAGTGGCGCCAAGTTGGACGTAGCTGATCAAAGAAACAGAGAAAGCATCCATTCCTGTTCATTTGACGACACGATGAGCACCTATCTCTCGGCCAGCTCTGCTTTGGAGGATTTCTTCTGGCACCTGCTCGCACAATCCGGAAATGGAATGCTTGCTGTGGCCGATTATCTCGGCGTTCACCCCATGCATCTGGGCCTAGAGATCTTTTTCGGTCTGGTGCTTATCTACTTCGTTTTCCAAAAGAGCTACAAGATCCCCAAGCAGGAGCCGGAACGTCTTACGGACAGGGTATGTCTGTCGAGAGGTTTCCACGTTCCAATATCTCTGTTAATTGCCCCTCCCTCAGGAAATTGATCAACTGGTGGCCGAGTGGAATCCTTCGCCTCTTGTGCCCAGTCTCAACGACTACCAGGAGTGGAATGAAACGACGATTCCTACTCTTGCGAGGTAATTTTGTTCGCTTCTACACACGCGCGCTGGACCCATGTTCGCTCACATCCTTGTCGCCTGCAGCGCTCCGTCCGCTGTCGTGGAGCTCGAGGGTGGCAACAAGGTGCTCAACTTTGCCAGCACCAACTTCCTGGGCATGGCCGAGGACCCTGAGGTCAAGGTACCTTCGATCTGGCAGCCTTCTCTCCCCCCATCTCTCCTCCCAATCTTTACTCAACCACTTCCTGCAACACAGCAAACGGCAGTGTCCGCCCTGCAGACCTACGGTTGCGGTTCGTGTGGCCCTCGCGGCTTCTACGGCACCATGGGTACGCAGCGGACACTCGATCTACTTGACGCAAACCGAGGCCTTCACACTCATCATCTTCTGCTTCTCTTTTTTTTTCTTTCTGTTTGAAAAAGATGTGCACTTGGAGCTGGAGAAGAAGATCGCTGAGTTCATGCAGACCGAGGCGTCCATCGTCTACTCGTCTGGTTTCGCCACCATCGCCTCCGTCATTCCCGCCTTCTCCAAGGTCTACGATGCCATCATTTGGTACGCCCCTTCCACCACCATCACCACGGCGAGCGCCGCAGTGCCGCTCACAGACGTATCCGGGACGACATGCCGTGCAGCGACCAGGGCGTATCGCATGCCATTCAGGTGGGCGCGCTGCTCTCGCGCAGCAAGGTGTCCTATTTCAAGCACAACGACGTGAAGGACCTGCGGAGGGTGCTCGAGGAGATCAAGCAAGACGACGCCGCCAAGAAGAAGAAGGTCTACCGCAAGTTCGTCATCATCGAGGGCCTCTACTACAACTACGGCGACATTGCTCCCCTTCCTGAGATCCTCAAGCTCAAGGACGAGTTCCATTTCCACCTCGTCATGGACGACTCGCTCGGCATCGGCACTCTGGGCGCCAATGGACGGGGCTCGTGCGAACACTGGGGCGTCCCTACTAACAAGGTACCCAGGTCCCTCCCTTCCCATACCAAATCGCCAGTGTCTGTCATTAGTCAGCACTGACACATGAGTCAAATAACGATTACGATTATCGTCATCATATCTGATTACTGTTAATTACTCATCTAACATCGTCTTCGCGTAGATCGACATCCTCACCGGCAACCTGGGTCACTCCGTTGGCTCGCTCGGTGGCTTCGGTTGCGGCAACAAGACCGTCGTCAACCATCAGGTTAGTCAGACCCAGTCGCCACACCTTGCGTTTTTTTTTTCTTTTTGTGCTCACGACGCCACACCTCTTCGTGCAGCGTCTGAATGCGTCGGGCTACGTGTTCTCGGCCTCGTCTCCTCCCTACCTCGTGTCGTCCGCTATCAAGGCCTTCTCCCTCATTCAAGAGAAGCCCGAGCTCCTCAAGAAGCTGAAGAAGAACATCGCCGTCTTCCGCAAGGAGATCGAAGGTCCCTAACCACCGCGTCCTCCGCAAGGCGCGCTTCTCCCATCGCTCACCAACGTCCGTTCTGCTTGGCACCACCAGGCATTCAGGAGTCGGGCATCGTCTTGAGCACGCTCGCCGAGGCGCCCATCGTTCACCTGAAGCTCGCCGAGCCCAGCGGCGACAGGTTTGAAGACGAGAAGACCCTCCAGGCCATCGTCGACGAAGCCCTCGAGCAGGGTATGCGCTGCTCCCCCTTCTCCCATCTTCGCCCGACCACGCACCAAACATTGACCACCGCCGCCCTCGTCTCTTCTTCTTCTTATTCTTGTTCTTCTTGCAGGTATCCTCTTGACGCGTTCGCAGTATGTTCATACGGAGAAGTTCCTCCCGCCGCCCTCCATCCGTGTGGCCATCTGCGCCACCCACGCGGAGAAGGACGTGGTCAAGGCGGCGAAGGTCGTCAAGGAGGCCGCCCACAAGGTCCTCTCCAGCAAGCACTGAGAGGGAGGCAGGTGGAGCAACACAACCGTGCCGCGAGCGAGAGAGAGAGAGAGAGAGTAAGCGAAGAGGGAAAAAGGCCGCTGGCACACTGACTCATCAACGAACTACATTGAACGAGCGCGATGGTGGACCCCCAAACGGCGGTGGCGAAGAGGCAGACAGGCCACACAAGAGGTACAGCGGCGTGAGTGGGGCGGTGAGGTGAACATGTGGGGAACGGAAGTACAGAGCTTGGAGGAAGGTGAGCCCATCTCCGCCTCAAGGGGTTGTACACATTCTTTTTTTTAACAAAGTAATTATCGACATTTATCCATTTTCTAATACTTATTATTTATTATTATTATTAGTTTCTTTTTTTTGTCGAGTTTGCGTTTGTGGTCGAAAAGAGAGGGAAAGCGCTGAGCGACGCGAGAACAAGAAAGGGGAAAGCAGGAAAGCCCGCCCGCACACAAGCCACAAGGCTTGTGACTGACGGGAGCACAGATGAGGAGGCTGCGGGGCATCGCGGCGTCGGCGCGCGTGCATCACTCGAGCAGGAGCACCGCCCTCCAGGACCTGCCCGCGGTGGCTGCTCTTGGTGGTGCTGAGGACCCCGCTGCGGGCGAGGCTGGGCCAGCCGGCAACGGCCTCATCTCCTCCTCCGAATCGACCTCTTCACCGCGTAAAGGAGGCGAAAACGGAACATCATCATCATTCCCCGGCTTCGATGAATCAAACATCTTCGAAGACGATGACGAAGAAGAGCAACAAGCCCGCGATCTAATCCGCAGATGGAAGGAGACGCGTTCGCACCTCAAGATAGAGAAGAGCGAGCTGATGCGCAGCGTGCTCCTGCTTCTCAACGTGCTCGCCCAGATCATCCTCACCGTGGTTGCGGTACCTCACCACACACCGGCCTGTGACACACGCCCCACGGAATGTGTGGACACTCACCTCGCGCAACGAATACGCACACGCCCCACCGCACACGCCCCACACATGCACGACCGCACGCACGACCGCACACGCACGTCTGTTTGGGACTGTCAGCTGGAGTACGAGTGGGACGGAGTGAGGACGTTGAGAGACTCGCGCGTTGCTCTGGGCATCCGAGTCGCCATCTCTGTTCTCACGGGCTTGCTCGGTACGAGCGCACTTGCACTCGCACTCACACCGCACACGCCGGGAGTGTAACACGCGCACACCGCACACGCCCGCACGCGCGCGTACGGACAACCTGCTTATCGGTGGTGGGTCTGTCGCAGTGATTCAAATGGTGGAGGACGACGCGTGGAAGATCTGGAAGGACGCCAAGGACATGCGCAAGCGGGCCAAGTATGCCAAGCGGGAGCGTAAGAAGGGGCGATTCGAGGTCGCCCTCGGCGAGGTCAGGCGCCAGCTTACCCACCGCGTACGGCCAGCGCCATGACACGCGCGCGCGCGCACACACTGCCAGCCGCGAGAATTCTAATAGTTCATAGGCGTGTCGTGTGTGTGTCGTGTGCTGCCGCGACCGTAGCGCTTCTATTTGCCGATTGGGGACGAGGGTGTCGACTATTCCTTTCACACGCCGACCTGGATGATCCTCATGGAGTACCTCCCCTTTCGGTTCTACCTCCTCGTACGCGCACCTCTCTTTCAGGGCTTTCCCGTCATCCTCATCACCGCTTTCGCTGCTGATGTCGTGGTGATGGTTCGCCTGACGTGTGTTCCTCTTCGATGCTCCCACCGCGCCAGTTCACCGCGCGTGTGCTGCTGTGTTTGCCGCACATAGCCCCGGGCTTGGACGACGACCTGACAAAGCTGGCGGCCATGCTGACCTTCCTCAAACTGTGCGCGACCTTCTCTTACCACTGCGGCTTTCTTTCAAAATTCACGTGGGGGGTTTCCTTCGCATCAAGGCCTCGCTTGCGCACTCACTCACCTTTCTCTTCCGTCATCGTCGCACTCATCGCGCTCGGGGTCGCAGTTTCGTGACGATGAGCGTTCTACGCCACTTCAACCCCATCTATCGTAACCGACACCTCATCATGCGCATCCCCGGGTACCCCGACCCCTCTCTTTTCTTCGCGTTTCTTGCGCGCGCCGTGGGACCTCACACCGGTGACTCGCGCCCAACACAAAACACAATCCCCCCCCCCCACAGATCGTCGTTAATCGAGATGCCGCGCTTCACGACGTGGTTCTCCACGCGAACGTTCTACCACCAGTACCCGCTCACCTTCTCCCTGTCCAACATCATCGCCGTCGTCGCAATTGCCGCCTACGGCATGTACATATACGAACGGTACACACACATGAACGGAAACGGCCACCCTACGCTCATTGCCCCCCCCCCAATCATGAAGTCAACCGCTCACTGATCCGCTCCCCTCTCCCCTCTCCCCAATCGACACTGCAGAGAAGTGCAGCCTCACGTGTTCGACTTCAAGCTGTGCTTCGTGGTAGGCCTCTCTGCCCTTGCCGATCGACGGCCAATCGGCCACCTCCTACAAGTGTAGCTCACCGGGTCAACCGTGCGTTGGTGGTGGGGCATCTGACAGATTGCGACGGAGAATTTGATCACGGGCTGGCCGGGCGATGTGTTCAGTCAGTACACGCTGGAGTCCGACGGCGGGAAGACGTTCTCCGTTGTACGTTTCCCCCTCTTCCATCGCCCCCCCCCCTCCTCCCACTCAACGGGTGCACGCCAGTTTAGGGGGACTCACTTCTTCGTTGTTTAGTTTGCCTCCCTGGGCGGTTTGTTCTTCTTCGCCCTTCTCATCAACTTCCTCTACATCAAGCTCAGCCCGAGCAGCAACGACTCGCACGTACGTGCCCGTGGGCGCCTCCCGCCTTTTCCTGAGATCTGCACTATATAATGATTGGGCGGTGGCGGTGAATACGTGTGTGTCAGGTGGTGGACTGGATTGCGCGGATCAAGCTGGAGGACAAGGAGCGGCACGAGGCGGCGAAGCTCATCCAGTTGGTGTGGCGTCGTCGCCTGGAGCGAAAGAAGAAGGAGGAGGAGCGGCTGATCAACGGCGACAACGGGCGCCACCACTACCACTTCATCACCGTGCCCAGCGAGAAGGCCTACCAGGTCCGCTTCAGGCGACAGTGTCGCGAAATGCGCCACGTCAGACGGTACCCCCACTCCCGCCTCGTCATAGCGTGTGTCCCGGCAGCTTACATGCCACACGCACCATGGCACGCACACACGCGCCACCGCACACGCACAAACGCACGCACGCACAGAAAATTGGTGGATCTGTACGGGAGAACAGGGGAAGGGCTGGAGACTCACCCCGTGCCGGAGAAGAGCAAGAAGCCGAAGAAGCATAAGAAGTCGAAGAAGGACAAGGAGAAGACGAGCAAGGGGCAGACGAAGAAGAGGCAGAGCGTCGACACGGCGCGCGCGCTTCGCCACAGGCGAGACAGCTACATCGCGCCTGGCGGTGTGGCCGGCCAGGCGGAGCAGGAACAGCGGAGAGGAGACGAAGAAGCGTTCGCGCTCCTCGAACAGCAGCACTATCAGCAGCAGCTCGAGTGGGAGGCCCAGCGCGCGCGTCTCAGGAAATACTACGCCAAGGCCGCCAAGAACCTCAACAAGCTCATGGCCGAACTCGGACGACCATGACGCAACCAATAATGATGATGATCACACTACCATCAACAATCCACAATAGATATTGTGGAGAGGGTGGAGCGAAATACAACGTGGCATGAAATACGAGGGTGACCAGGTGCAAGTTACTTCTGTCCAGGAGGAGGGCGATGTCAAGCGTGTTCGCTCGGCACGGCACACGGCCAGGCGCCTCAACTCGCCAGACGAGCACCGGAATTTCGAAGGCCAACGAACAAGCCTGGAATCCGCCGAAATCTTCGGCAAATGGCCGCCTTCCCTTTTGCTCACCAAGTGGCGCCACTACACCACACCAGGACAAGGTCCTTGGTCTCATCAGCTTATCTCCACGGCCCCGCGCGCAACTGAACAAGAACAACTTCAACAAAAAACAGGATTGGCAGCACCTTCACACAACAACCATGGGAGTGGACTCGTCCGAAAAGTATACGCTGTTCTTTCTGGCGCTCTGTACGCTGTGCCTCACGACGACGATCATCATCTACTGCCATCATGCCGACCACACGAGCAAGGAGGAGAGTCTCGATGAGATCAAGGCCCAGGTGGACGTCCTCAGGGAGCGGGTCACGGACCTTCTTCTCGAAGTAGAGCAGGGAGGAGGCGGCCGCGCCCACAACAACAAACTGGACATCGGCGACGGCCAGCCGCGCATCGACCGACCCGTAGGACATGTCAGGGTCGACCGCAGGAAGGTCTATGCCACCCTCTACCACAACACCGCCAACGACGTCGGCTACGTGTGGGGCCTCAGGTACTACTTCCACACCAAAGAACGAAAACGACGGAAAAAAGAACGAAAGCGAAAAACGTAGAGGGGAGCCTTAACACTGACGTGGCGTGTCAACGTTTTTGCTCTTGTTGCTTGGTCACAGGGTGATGATCCACTCGGCGCGGTTGGCGGGGTGCAAGCAGCCCTTCGTGGTGATGCACCTGATGAGCTTCGAGCAGGTGGAGAAGAGCCTCGGCCACGAGGTGATGCGCGAGCTCATGGAGGCCAACGTCTCCTTCCGCAAGATCGAGAGCGTGGACAAGGTCTTTGGCTCGGGCGCCTTCGCCCACATCGCCAAGAGCCGCTGGCAGGTGGCCATCAACAAAGTGCGCGTCTGGGAGATGACCGAATTCGAGAAGGGTACGTCTCTTCATTATCATCATCATCACGTTGGTGGGTAGAGAGTTTAAGCTGACTTCTCGCTCACTTGCTGTCTTCTGCGTGTAGTGCTGTTCATCGACCTGGACAGCGTGGTGCTCAAGAACCTGGATTTCTTGTTCTCCTACCCTGAGCTAACCGTCTCCAACGATCAGGCCGCGGTACCTACTCCTGCCCGAGTCAACAAAATCACAGTACACTGACGCGCTCACTCGCTCGCTCGTGCTTGGTGGGTAATGCTGCAGCTGGACAAGATGCGCACCTACGAGGTCCTCAACCCGGGGTTCATGTTGGTGCAGCCCAACGCGTCGACCTTCCAGTCCTTCGTCCGCTTCTCCAAACGAATCAGCGCCGAGGACAGCGTCATGAGCACCGCCGAGCAGGGTACCTTGCTGTGTTCTTCTGCTAGAAGCGTCGTCTTGTTGTCGCTCACCCGTTGGGCTGGTGGTGGTGTCGTGTTGAAACAGGGATGTTGATCTCGCTGTATCCGCACCCGGTGCTGCTCCCCAACACGTTCGCGATGACGCCCGCGGCGGCGCCGTTGCTGATCGACAGCGAGTTCGGGTGGGCCGACGTGTTCTCGCTCCACTTCTACGACACGGAGACCGAGATCGTGCCCAAGCCGTGGACGGTCGCGTACCCGCTGACGCCGAGCGGCAAGGGCCACCACTGGGACGTGCCCTACGCGCTGTGGTGGCAGGCCCGACAGCGCCTGGTCTCCAACGACCGCCGTCCGCTCGAACAGAACGGCTTCACCGTGCTGGCCTAGGCCTTGCCGTAGTAGGCACCCTGACGAGAACCAGCGACGTGGCAGAAGAGGTGGAGACGTACAGAAGTGCTCTCACCGTGGATGGCCGGGGAGAGGAGAGCAAGCGATGCCTGCTCTCTCTGTTGACAGAGAGTCAACACCACCAACAAACACAACAACATAATGTAAGTAAATAAAAAAGTAGAAATTTATCCCTCTCTACCGCCGCACGTGAGGCCTAAGATCGCGATTCGAGGGAGGCGACGATGGCGGTGAGCCGCTGTCGGGCCTCTTCGTGGTTGCCCTGCTGCGTTACGGCCGACACCTCGAGAGAGCCCTCAGCGCCCCACGGCGTGTAGAACGCTGCGAGGAGTTGAGAGATGAGCCTATGCCAACATTGCGTCTAGACCCGCGTTTGGTTTGGTGCGCACCGATGGTATAGACCGGCTTGCCGTTCAGTATCGACTCGGCTTCGTTGATCATGCCTTGCCTGCCGGCGACCGTGTCCGGCCTGACGACGGGACCCCGCAGCACCTGCAAGTGACCCCACTCCACATGCTAGGGCACGGAAACAGTTGGTTGCGAGTGAGCCCAGTCGCGCAGTGCGGTCATTGCGTGTAGGGGGGGGGGGGGGGACGTTTGGCGTTGGATACGTACCTGGCGGGCGATGGCCTTGGCAGCCTCGAGGCTGCGACCGCAGTCCGGGAACATGGGCTGGAGAGTGACGTTACACACCTCCAGCGTGCTCTCGAACCCTGACCGGATGAACACCTTGCCGTGCGTCATGTTGGGCGCTGTTGTGTGTGTGTGTGCGTGTATGTCGATATGATAAGCACTCAACCAAATCGACTCACGCCAGTCTCAGACTTCGTACCGGGCATGTGGGTGAATCGAGGCGGGATGAGGCAGTGCACATCGTCGATGATGTGGACCCGCTGGGGCTGGTTATCGTCCGGCGTGCAAGCCGCCCTGACCTCGGGAGCGACCTCGACGCACTCCGCCAAGCGACGCAGAGCCTCGCGCACCCGTGACAGAGGGTGGAACGCAAAGGCCCTTCGACGTGGTAGGTCGCTGACGTCAGCCACATGGGGACCTTCAGCGGAGGCGGGTTGAGCAGAGGGGCGCGTACCGGTCGTGTTCCTGGTCATCGGCTTTCGAGCGAGGGTAGACGATGTCCCGCCACGGGTTGCACCATTCGTCTTCCGAAGCAGCCTGCCCGCCTGGAGTGCGCGTTCACAGAATCGTGGGTGAGGGCACGCCTCATCTTAACTGCGATTGCGCGCTTGGCTTGGGGCTGGCCTTACTCGTCTCCATTTCCTGGGCCTCCATGGTGGTGAATGCGCGTTGAGCGCGCGTCACGGGCAGTGGGCGCCCTCGTGGGCAGCGGATAGCCGTAGGGATCAGCAAACCAGTCCGCGCCGCCATCCCCGCCCGCGTTGGCCTGGTCTGTTGGCCGGATGTGAGATTGACTATGTCTGCTTCTTCGAGCTGGCCGAGCGGCGTCGTTGGCGTGTACCTTTCTCTCGAATGGCCATCATGAGCGCTTCGCGTAGACCAGTTTGCTTGCCCTCGTCGGCAAAGATGAGTGCGGAGATCACTCCTTGCTTTGCCTGCACACGCATAAATGATGACACACACACACACACACACACACACACAAGGTGAGCTACACGGCCAAAGCAACAGATCAGCAGTGATGACGATGGTGGTCGAGAGGCGCACGGGGATGAGCAGGTGGAGCTGGTAGGTGATGCCGCGACCCCCAGCGTACTCCTCCGGCTGTGCCCGCTTGGTGATGCCCGCTACATATCCTCCCGGATAGAGGTCGCATTCAACAAGGCCACCTTGAAGATCGATGAAGGAAGGGATGAGCCGGCTGCATGAGCGCCTGATAAGCAAGAAAAAGGGTGCGTACCCTTCTCGTGAGCGGCGTGCAGTCGCAGGTTGTGACGGTAAAACTCAAGAGAGGCCTCGTCGAGCCACACGCGCTGCAGCGGCTGTGCCAGGTAGTTGAGCACCACGCCCAGGTTCAGCTCCACTTGCGTGCGCGCGATGCAAAGTCGAGTCAGCTCTCAGCACCTCACGACCACGATCATTCACACTGCGCCGAGATGAGAAGGAGGGAGCGCAGTACGCGATTTGAACACGGCAAGGCCACGCGTTGGCTCCACCTTGATGAAGACCCAGTCGGCCGGCAGTCTGAAGCGAACGCCTTCGAGGTGTGGATAGAGCTGGCCCAGCTCGGTCACGCCCGTACCGTCGCCGCCTTGCGGGGCGGTGGTTGCTGCAGGGTCGATGAACCTCGGACCAGTCTGCAGCAGCTCCTGCTTGACACGCTCGAGCTCGCCTCTGGCAAAGTGCAATCGCTTCTCCACGGCCTCTCGATTGGCTGGTGTGACCTCGAGCACGTAGAATCCTTCATCTTCTGTCCCCTTGGGTCCGTCCTGCCACCCCAACAGATGAAATGCAGCCTTGGCGCGCGGCACAGACCCGATCCTTCGCTCAAAGGCCGGGTGGGCCTTCTTGACCTTTTGGAATTTGGGCTCGCTCATGTTCTTCAGCACGTTGTCGACGTAGATGATGAGCGTATCGATCGCCACCTGCAACTGCTGCCGCAAGGCCTCCACCGCAGCAGCATCTTCAGGCCGCGCCGCATTCACAGCAATCAATGATGCAACTCCCGCGATAAGCGGGCTGTAGTCCTCCATCTATATGTGCCAGGGGGCGACCAAGCTGTGGCCACCAGGGGCGGAAGGATTATACGTGATGCGTAATCGCCACTACTTGATTATATGATTCAACAATTAATTTATTATTTATTATTTATTATTTATTATTTATTATTAGGAAGCGGAAATTTCACTCACCCAAGCACTCGACCTCAGAGCGTGGCCTGAGGTTGGTCGATTTCGAAGGAGTCACTTGCACTTACGTTCACCTTGATGCATCAAGACCCTACCACGCCGGCGCAGTTGCGCAGCGCAGGGTCCAAGCGGCAGCACACCCGCAACAGTGCTCGTGCGCACTGGATCGTGCCGCTGCTCGACGCAATGGCGGAGTTGAAGTGGGGGGGGGGGTAAACCAAAACAAGACCGCCGGCAAGCGTTCGTCATTGGTGGGCGGAGGAAAAGGGCTGGAGACGGTTGTTGCTGTGGCCGCGTTTGGAAGTGAAGCGAGCGGAGGTCAAGAGCAAGCGCGCGCCAAGGCGAGCAGCAAAGGAAGGAGAAGAAAGGGCGTCAGTAAGCTCGAAGGAATAAGAGAGCTTCGTCTTGGATAGATAGAGAGCAGCCGAGGTTTGCACGCGGTAGTGTCATACGGACCTCACTCTCTCGAGAGCAGTGCTGAGGAAGAAGGTCTCGCACAGCACAGTTTCTAATACGTTGGTTGAGAGCAAGGTACATGGTGCGCCCCCTCTCTCGCTTTACTTTGTCTCGCCTCTGCTTGCTCGGCCTGTTGTGCTTGCACGGCGAGAGTGTGCACAGCACCACAACGTCAAAACTCCTCCGCTGGCTTCGTCTCCTGGCGGGCAGCCATCCTCAGAGTTTACTACATTCTAATCTCTGCTCTTCTTTCACTCTCTTCTCTGCTCTCTTCTTCAGCTGTGCAACCAAGGCTAAGTGAAGGACCAGGCCTCCACTCGACCGCAGCGTAATCGATTCTACTCCTCCGTGCAGGGAGCAAGCAAACCCGGCTACCTCAGCGACTGAAGGCCACCCCCCACATGGTCAGACACAAGACGAGGCCCGTGCGCAGCTTGTCGCCGGACGAGACCTGCAGCATCCCGACGAAGCAGGAAGATGCTCATCTCGAAGCAGAGGCTGAGGTTCGAGGTGGCGGTGGCAAGGCGTCTCCCTCGCTCTCCTTCTGGGCCGTGGACTGGGCTGCGGGCAGCGACGAAGCAGCGTCGCCGCAGCAGCAACCTCAGGGCAAGACGAGCAAATCAAACGGAATCGGAGCAGCGCTTACTTCGCCCAAGGATGGCTCCGCTCTATCCTCGCTTGCAGCTTTCGCACCTTCTTCCTCTCCCTCTTCGTCGCTGGCAGCCTCCATGCCGCTGTCGATGATTATGTCGATGTCCAAGCAGGGCAGCAAGTCCTCCCTTCTGCTCGACGAATCCGACGACGAAAGCGAAGAGGAGGCCTACAGCCATCCGTTGTCTTCTGTGCAAGGGATGCCTGCCTTCTCCGACTTGCAAGGTACCAGCCCACACCTTCATCTCACTCCTCCGTCCTCCGGCTACAACGCGATTTCCTAAAATCGTGCATCTCCAATTTAAAGATGCACGATTTCAGTTCTCCCGCATTCGTTTTGTAGAATGCATCGTTCATCGCTCACCCGAACCCGTTTTCGGGTGCTGCATCACGGGCCAGCACTGCATCGATGCAGCGTGCGCCGTTTCTCTCTGTTCCTGTCTCGTCTTGGTTGGTTGGCCTGAAAGTCCGGCCCTCAATAATTGCCTAATAATTACGTTTTGTGTAATCTGCGGGCAGTCACGATCGCCAAGGCCATCGTGAAGCAGTCCGGCCGAAGAGACGGTGCCGCGAATGTGGAGGACATTCTGGACTACGTCACGAAGGTAACGGGATCCAACGTTGTTCCGCCTTGGGTCCTGCTCCAAGCATCTGATCTCCTGCTTACCCTGTTGCAGAAATGGAAGAACCTCCGACGAAAGGACGGATCGCAGTACTCCTCGGCCAGCACTTACATTCGGTACGCTGATCGCGTCCTCCCCCGAGCGCACAGTGCAATGAGAAGGCTTACAAGTGTCAATCCCAACAGCCGAGCAGTCCAAGCTAATCTGCGAAGCACGGCCAACGGCATTGCTCTCTTCAAGGTGCGAACGTCGCGCTTTCAGTGGTGAAGCCACCTTCGACATCAACAAAGAATGAGGCGCAACTGACAACGTTGCGTTTGTGAATCCAGATGGACTCCCGTCGGGATGGAGTCTATTGGTCGGTGTGTCAAACAGTCGAAGAGGCCAAGTCGCCAGTACGTTATACCCGAGCCACAGCCTGTTCGTTCGTTTTGCTGACGGATTCCCTATTAGGCCGTTTCGGGTGCGCTGGGGATGGTAAGGCCGTTGCTGCCGTCTGGTGTCGGTTACCACAGTTCCGACATCGGCCTCGGAGATGACGAGTTCTGGACCCAAATGAAGGAGGAGCCCACTTCACCGTCGGCCTCGAACGCCTCTCCTCCACCACCCCAGGCTGAGCTCACGAAGGAGGAAACACAGTTCTACGAGGCGGCCAAAGTGCGAATGACCGCGCTGCAACGTATGCAAAGTTCCACTTTTGCCCCCACTTTCCCTCCGCCTTGGAGTTGCTTACACAATACCGTAGGGACCGTGTCGGAGTGCATCATGCAATCCGGTGGTTCGTGCCACTTTGAATTCATCCTCGATACTGTACAAAAGGTAACACTGCTCTCTGCTCTGGCGGTGCGTTTGCGTGTATGCCTCACCTCAACTTTTTCTTCTGTGGCTTCCATGTGCAGAAATGGGCCGATATCAAGAACGAAGACGGTAAGTACATCGCTTCATGCCGCTTTTATTTGAATCACACTCATTCCTGGTCATCACGCGCAGCGCTCCCACGGATTGCCAACCTGAAGAAGCTTGTGGGCGCGTGCGTCGCTCGAGATCGCGGAGAGGACTCGAAGGCTCTCTTCATGGTTCGTTGTCGCCAAGCCAACACCTGCCGTATTCGCACTTGGATCGCGCCGACTAACCCCGGTGATTTGCAGAGGGACCACAATGCCGAGTCCAGCGGCTACTGGAAGCTGGGCCTCTCCAACCCCTACGTCAAGACGTCTGGTCTGGCCTTGGATACCAAAGAAAAGGTACACACTCATTGCGGTTTTACGAGAAACATGTGTGCTGCGGCTCATGAAGACGGCTACATGTACGTACACTTGCTCATCCACCATTGTAATCTCGTAGGGTATTCCCTCGGCGGTCCCCTCCGTGCAAGGAAGTGGGAATGCGGACCAGGGCACCAGCGGTAGCGGTAGCGGTAGCGGCAGCAGACGCAATGTACCACTCACTCACCTGCAGGGTACGTGCTGTCGTGCGCGCATCAGTTGAGAGGCGTGTTCAGTGTACCTGAACTACTCGCCCTTGCAGAGTTGATCATTGATGCGATTGCCGCGAACGGAGAAGCTGCCGATTTGGAATCGATCTACGCCTACATCAAGGAGGTAACTACGGCTCTCGTTAACAGCTATGTGTGAGGCGCCCCGTGATAGTTGAGCAGAGTGGGCTCACTCCTTGCGTGAAGAGGTGGCAGGGCTTGACGCGTCGCGATGGCACGCCCTATGCCGCGGATATTCGCAGGGCGGTGCAGTCCAGCCTCTTCAACAACTCTTCCCAGTCACCAATCTTCGTCAAGCTCCCCGAGACCGATCAGAACACGTGGGGCCTGGCCGCACGCGGGGTACGCCTCCACAACTCTGCGCTTGTCGTCAACAAACTAACGCCCGGTACGTTCGTTGAGCAGAAAGCGCTTCTGCGTGAGCGACAGCAAAAGCTGCGGATGGCTGAACAGGATCAGCTCATCGAAGATGATGAAGACGACGATGAGGACGACGACGACCTCCGCACGCCATCGTTTGGACAGGCGAATGGCAACGGCGGTGGCCACGGTCTCGGAAGTCCCAACGGCAATTCGGGCGGTGCAGCCTCTGACAGGCCCAAGAAGAAGAGAAAGAAGAAGAACCAGTTCTCCGGCATTCAGCAGATGATTGCCGAGGTAATGGAGCGGAACGGCGGATCCGCACCGTTCGAGACTATTCTTGGCGAGTGTCAGAAGGTCCGTCGGTCCTCTTCGGCTTACCTGCGAGGCGGTGTGCTGACGAGCTTCAATTTTCTCTCCATGGGTGCGTGTTGTGATGATGGCAACACAGCGTTGGCGCACGCTACGGAAGAGGGACGCGCGCCCTACAATGCCGACCCCAAGCGCTCGATCAACGCCTCGCTCACCAAGACCCTCCGCTACGGCCAAGTCTTTGAGCGCGATCCCCACATCGAGGGCTTCTGGCGTCTCACCCC
>LQHA01000146.1:0-16866 GCA_001567625.1 Acanthamoeba polyphaga | reverse complement strand
CCCGATTGTCCGTTGAGCGTCAAGCCCACCCCCTGCGGGCCCACGCTCACGCTGCGCACCTCGAGCGGCTGCGGCAGGGCGCCTGGTGCCGGTCCGCCCGCAAGGCCGGCCGAGGCCTGGCTCGCCGGTTGCGGTTGTTGCTGCTGCGGCGGCTGATGAAGCTGGAGCTGGTGTTGTGGTTGGTGTTGTGGGAAGCCTCCACTGCTGCGCGGTGGCTGGGTCTGTGCGCTGGAGGGTTGCATGTGGGATTGGAGGTGCGGGTGGCGGTGGCGGTATCCGCTGCCGTCGAGCGGGTGCAGCGGACGCGGGAGAAGCGGCATGATTGGGGTGGGCGAGGGCGGGGCGGGCTTCTTGCGGGTGTTGGGGGCCGGGGCGGACATGAACATGCCGGGCGACTGCTGGCCGGGAGGGAGGGGCAGGATGGGCACGTTGCCTGTGACTTGTCCTGCGCCACTTCGCGAGGAGGCGTTGGCTGCGGCGGCGGCAGCGGCGACGGAGTGCATGAGGCGCAGGTTCTGCTGAAGCGAGAGGAGCGGGCCGGAAGCGGCGGAGGTCGAGTGGACGATCGGCGACGCAGCTCAGCATCTTGGCCGGGCTGGAGGGCGCGGCGGGTGACAAGGTGGGCCGCGAGGAAGAAGAAGGAATGGGGTCGCCCCACCTCTGGCGATCTCCCCGGTGGCGCTTCCTGGACTCGCCGCGCGCCAGATCACGACTGAGCTTCTCATCTTGCCCGCCTTCATCGTGCATTCTTTTGTTGGGCTGCGAGGTTGCTAGAGCATTAGTCGGAGGTCTGTGGCGCAGCACCGGCAGGGATGTACCGATTTCGTGATGAGGAGAGGAGAGCTGGCGGGCTCCTCCCTTTCGGGAAGCCTTGCTTGGCCCCAAGGGGAGAGCATCGTGAACGTTCCCTGTAGCGGCAGTTAACGGGATGAACTGGTCAACGAGGACAGGGAAGGTGTCTCAGCTACCTGCAGTCTCTGTCTCAGGCAGTCCCAGCTCTCCCGCACTCCGCTCATGGCGCGAGAGTGGGTGGGGCTCCTAACAGATTCGTCTTCTAGATCGGACTGGAAGGCAGCCAAGGTCGCATAGCGCTGCGCCTTGAACCTCCGCTTCAAACGATTGAGCGACAGCAACGCGACCTCGTTGCCTGCCTCCTTCCTGTCAAGAGGCCTGTCAGAAGTCGTGCTCGAGTATACTTAAATTGAGAGGCGTACGTATTATACAGAGACAGCAGCTCGCCCAGGAGGAAGGCAATCACTGACCGACAGCGGCCGCAGTACCAGTCCTCGATCTTTTCTACAGAGCCGTGGGTGAGCCCGAGACAGGCGAAGCAGTACTCCCCGGGGCACAGATCGCAGCAAATGAGGTCTCCTCCGTTATCGCATCTCCAGCATACGTCCTTCCACACGCCGGTGCTGATCTGCTTGAGCTCCCGTCCCTACACATGGTCAATTTCGGTAGGTAGTCAGGCCTAGTATAGAGCGCTACCTGTTTGGCTACCAGAGCTCTCGCTTCACGTATCGCGCCTTCGATCTGGCTGCCGTCACCGTGCTTGCATGCCGACTTGGTGAAGCCATCACATAGACCTTCAGGCAGCCTCGGATCATCAAACGGCAAGAGGTTCTGCCCCTCTGTCTCCTGCCTGCAGAAGAGGAGCATTGAGTCAAACTGGCCAGAGGAAATGGGAAGGGAAGTAGTATACTCTTTTGCCTTGCCCAGCAGCCTAGCTAGCACGTGTCCTTTCTCCGCGCTCGCGGGAGACGTCCCGCTTCGGGTAGCCACACCATCAGTGGAGGTTTTCGTCTTCAGGCTGCCCACCTACCCCACCGAGAAAGTACATGAGTTGTGGTCTTAAGTTGAGCGTAGAGCAGGCAGTGGGCAGGTGAGGCCAAACTTACCACGGCGGGCCACCATCCCTTGCCCGGCCCTCGGTGAGCCCACACCACTTGACCAGGCACCCAGGCCTTGGCCCAGCTGTTTGCCGCAGTGCTCGCCTTGTCGTGTCGGTGCCCTCCGTTATCCATGCCTATCCGTACAGTACAGCGCTGGGCCTAGCAAACGACGCTACTGCACGATGACGAGGGGGCTGGCCTCTATTTTCTTCTTCTTCTTCTTCTTCCTCTTGGAGCCTAGTCCTCTCTTCTCTTCCTCGGAGCGAAAGAAAGCAGCGCCGGCAAGAGGCACGCAAAGCCCGAATTTGGTAAGGGGCGGCCTCCAATTGGAAATAAGCAGAGATTTTTTACCTGTTTATTGCTTTGGGTTCGGTCAAGGTGGGAGGTGATGGTACTATTTCTTTCGCTTGCCCCAACCCGTGGTGAGTTTCTTGCCCGCGGCGTCAGAAGAAGAAGAAGAAGTAGAAGGGGCCACGGGGCTCGCTGGCGCCTTGGCCTGTGCGTTCGCTTGGTTAGCGCGACACCAGAAAAAGAGAGACAGAGGACAAGGCAAACCTGCGTGTCATCGTCTCCCTTGACGGCCTTGCTCGATAGGAGGTCTGTCAACGCAGTACTGCGCACGCAACGTCCAGATCAAAAGTTGAGTGCCAAATTGCCACAACCAAGGCTGCGGGAAGGCAAGTGGGCTGTCTCGCGTACATGCGCCGCTTCTGCTTGGGTGGAGGAGCCACGTCGTCATCGATTTCGACCGGAGCCTCTTGCTTGACGATGGGCTTGGGCTTGTCCGGCGCCGCGCGGCTGCTGCATCGCGCGTTCGCTTGCGAGTTCCATTGGCCGCGCCCTGCAGGAGCAAAGAGTGTGTGGGGTGAGCGCTGTGTCGTATCGTGTGTTATCATGTGCGAAGCTTACCGTATCCTCGGCCGGTTCGGGCTCTTTCAACTGCAGTGCATAATTGCTCCTGGTGGTGCGTCGCGTTGCGGGGGCCTTCCTTGTCGTGGAGGTGGTGGTTGAGTCGGCCTTGCCCCGGCCCGCCCCCTTCGTCGCTGCCTTGGCCGGGGCAGCCTTTGCTTTGGCCGCGGCTGCCTTTCCTTTGCCCTTGGCCTTGGGCAGCTCCTCGTCTTCATTCTCCTCATCCTCCTCCTTCTTGGCCTCCCCATCTTCCTCCTCGTCATGCGCTTGGCTCTCTTGTCTCTTCTTCATCTGTTCTATCTTTGCCTCCACATCCATTGAATGGTCCTCTGCGCAAAGGGCAGTCGTGTAGTGAGCACACACGCAGCACGCACACAGTGTGGCCGTGGCTATGCGCAGGCTCTTACCTGCTGAAGCTCGCGCGTTGGCCGTGCGCTGGTTCACCACAGTTTCGATGTAGTCGGTCTGCAGGGTCTTCTCTGGATCCTCTTTTTGCAAGAACTTCTGCGTGTCCGACAGCGTTTTGGCCACAAATCTGTCGAGGCTTGCGTGAGTCGTGCAGTACCACAGGAATCGGGACGCACGCACGCACGCACACTATCATGAGCAAGAGATTACTAGCAAGAGGGAACGTACTCGGCGATGGCGGACTTCTCATCCTTCTCCACGAAGCTGTGAAGTGCAAGATGCAGCTCGTTCTCCGGCAAGATCTCCAGCGTCTGCGTCGGGCCGAGGAAGGCGCCAATGAGGTCCTCAATTCGGGTGTCGTCCAGATTCTCCGGCCTCGTGGCTCGCGCCAACAGCTGTCGTAGTACGTGAGTTGCGCTCCAAGCAAGCGAAAAGACAACAAATAAATGAATAGAAAGTAAATTGTTCACTTACGTCCTGCTCTTTGTCGACTCGGGCTCGCGGGTTCATCCCTCGCTTCTTGTGGAACAGGAGGATCTCGTTGGGGTTCGCCACCCGACCAACGAATCGCTGGCCGAACCGTTGCGGGTTGACCGTCGAATAGCCCGAGTACTCAACCTGCGAATCACACTCAGCGATCGCTGAGGCGCACGAAAGAGCTCTGGGAGACGAGCGCGTACCTTGAGTCGGATGAGAGGCTTGGTGGGCGTGCGGGGCGCGTGGGGCGACTGCTTGTCGGCCTTGGCGATAAGCTCCTCGACCTTTTCGGCCAGGTATTCGATCACATGCTGGGGCTCGCCGGGGTCGAGATCGGCTTCCTTGAGGACCACCTCCTCCATCACGAACGGCCGCACGGTCTTGAGCTCGATCGCCTGCAGCCTGAATTGGTCCTCGTAAATCTCCAGGAGGCCGATGTGCTTCTTCTTCGACTCACCCTCGGAGAGGGACGTGGCCACCGACGAGCCTGCACATCAACGTGGTACGTCATGGCGTCCATCAGCGAATGACCCCACGCCAAGACCAACGCAGCTGGCGGAGCGAGGGGTCGAGCGACGCACCGGGTTGCACGATGAAGAAGTCGCCCACAGAGGAGGACTGCGGTGTGATGAGGCACTCGTGCTCGTGGCCCCACAGGACGAGGTCGAGAAAATTGGCCAGCATGCACTCGTGCACGTAGTTCTTGGGCGAATGCGCCACGCGGTTCTGGTGAAGCACCAACATGCTGAACCAACTGACAAATAGAACGACGACGCCACGCGAAAGGTGGTTGATGGGTGTGAATATCAGCAGCACCGGCGCACGCCACGATCGGTGGGAAGAAGGTACTTTTCGCGGTCCTCCACAGGTCGCATGAGCTTCACCTTCTTCTGCTGGAAGGTGCGATAGAGCCGCTCGTCGCGTACATTCCCGAGGCCGTAGATGGCCACCTTGGTCTTGCCCTTGGCGACCAGGATCGGGTAGACCGTGATGTCGTCCACGCTCTCGCTCTTGCCAAAGTAGTTCACCAAGTTGCACGCGCTGAGCACGTCCAGCGCAGCCAGGCCCCCGTCCTGCCCGAACCCACCCTGGCGTCAGTGTCGTGCGCCAATGATCGTGCTACAGGTGATTAGTCCCTATACCCAGCTGGTCATCGTGGTTGCCGTGAATGGAGAAGACGGGAATGCCCACGTTGTAATTGGGATCCTCGTAGTTGACCACGCCGAACCTATGCGCCGGGTCAGGGGTGCAAAAGGCAAAGGGCAAAGCAACGAAGAAGCAGAAGAAGCGAGGACGTACGAGGTGTGAAAGTTGAGGGCCTGGTCGGACAGGATCTGTATCTTGACCGGATTGTCGCCCATGCAGTAGCGACGTAGGAGCTCAATGCACCGGAAGAGCGACTTGCGGGAGGGCTTGTTGTCGTGGAACAGGTCACCGCCCAGCAGCACCATGTCCACCTATTCTCATTTAAATGTTATTATTTATTATTTATTTTTCAATTATTTTCAATTACTAATATATGATTGCAAGGGGGAGAACAGCACCTTGAGCTGCTGCGCATTTTGGAGGATCTCTTCGAAAGTAACGAACGAGTCCTCCCCCCGCACCGGGTCCTTTTCTGCGTACCCCAAGTGGATATCCGTAGCCACAAGCACGCGCATAGTGTCTGCCACCTGGTCATTCCTGTGACATCAATTTGCAATGAGCAACGATTAATTGTTAATTTGTTAATTTGTTAATTTTAAAATCGAACTCCAACTTCCAGCTTGTCTAAAGTGCGCACTCTTCTTCCCCCTCTGGGGACGGCATGGTCGGGTCTCCTTCCTCTACGTCCATCTTTTCTTAAATTTTTAGAATGATTTATTTGCTTTTGCTGCTGTTTTTTATTCGAAGAAATGCCATGGTATGCGCCGCATTCCAGTGATTCAAAGATCTCCGTTGTCGGCACAAAAGAAGATATGAAATGAAGTTTCGATAAATAAATGAAAACGAACACCGAAGATGGATCGTAGCGGGGACAGCGATGACGACGATCTGCGCTCGTCCGGCGGGTTCTCGTCGACGTCCGGAGACGAAAGCGAAGCGGAGAAGCTTCAGGCTTCTACGTCGTCGCCCTGCTCGGCCTACCGCCTCACCTTCGGCGCAGCCGGCCTGCGCAAGCGAAAAGGCGATCGCCTCGCCTCCCTGTACCATCACCCCGGTGAGCCTCCCCCCCCCGATTTTTTTTAATTGTTTTGCAAGGGTCCGTGGAGCTGTTTTTTTAACTGCATTACTTATAATTGTTATTATTGTTATTGTTATTATTATTATTTTAAAATTGTTTTGTGTCAGACGTATGCCTGGCGCTCTATCTCGGCAATCGCCCGTTGTGGAAGACCGAGGTGATTAAACAGGCCACAGGTAACGGGTGCAACCCTCTCTCGCTCGTCTTTGGATGAAACGCTCATGCGACGGCGGTGATGGTGACAGAGCCGGTGTGGGAAGCGTTCGTGCTACACCGTGAGAGGATCGGCGAGGGCGACATCTCCAACACCGTCCTTCGCGTCGAGGTACCATAACCACTAAACTACTACCACCACTGGGTCTCTGCCTGGGCTGGCTTGTGAGCGCACCCAACCCACGCTCACGCCCACGCTGCGGCATCGACATGACGTGGCGCAGGTGTGGGACTGGCGAGACGGAGAGGTGCATCTCGTGGGCCAGGCGTCGGTGCCTTTCGAAACGCTCATCACCCCTGGCTTCGAGGCTCCGCTCATCAACCCCAAGAAGAAGAATGTACGCCTCCTCCTCTCGCCCACCTACGTATGCCTGGGCGAAGCCCCGCACCGCCTGGCTGACTGATCGCGGTGGTGGCCCTGGCGACGTCGTTTTCAGTCGTTTTCGCTGCGGGGCAAGTACAAGGATTCGGGCAAGGTGCAGCTCATGTCGGTCACAGAAGAGCGGGACCTGCGATGGAGCGGGGAGCCACCGCGCGGCTACGAGATGGTCATCCGCGGAGACAAGCTCGACGCCAAGGACATGTCCAAAGTCAGCTCCTCCCACTCGTTCCTCCTCTTCAAGACCGCCCAGGTACATGACTCTCCCCCCCCCCCCATCCACCTCCAGTCCTGGCCCAGTCGCTCACCTATACCGGGCGGGGCGTGCAGGGGGTCGTGCATCGGACCGAGGTGGTCAAAGGAACCGTGCAGCCCCGATGGAAGCCCATTCTCCTCGAACTCGACCACGTGCGCCTACTTACCCTGGTCCGCGAGCGCACAGGCGAGGCTAACGTCGCTGGTTTTTTGGTGGGGGGGGACACGTTATACGCAGGTGGGGGCGCTGGGCAAGTACTACTACGGCTGGCGGCGGCAGCAAATCCTGCATCCCTCGCGCGAGGTGGAGCAGCAGCAGCCCTGGCTCGACGAGTACATCGTCATCGAGTGCTGGAACTGGCAGGCGAACGGGCGGCATGAGCTGATCGGGGTGAGTCCCGTGCTGTGCATGCGGGACTTCCTCACCTGCACGCGCTACCAGTTCACACTCATCAACAAGGAAAAGAAGGAGCGGTGCGTACCGGCGCCCACATGCGTATGTATAACTGTGTACGCGTTCGCTCATATACACGCGGAGGGTAACCTCGCTGCCATCGACCAGGGAGGTTCCCGTGCTGAGCGACTTTGCGAAGGAGTTCACGGGCATGAGCGTGCGCGTACCCTACCGCCACTCGGGTATCCTCTACGTGGAGACCATTGAGGTATATCCCTTGGCTCACCACCAGCACAATGGGACTCGTTCGTCACTCACTCTCGTTTCAGACGATTCCCGAGGATTTGGACGAGCCGCAGCTCATCCCGGAGGCCTTCATCTTGGACATGTCGGCCTCCAAGCTCGACAATCGGGGCCTCGCCAAGGCCATCAGCGCCGCTCCCAGTACTCTTCTCCCATCTCTCTGTTGCCGGCGCAAATCAGTTCACGACTTACGAACGACGGCGATGGCGGTTCGTTATGATAACAGACCCGTTCCTGCGCATTCGCACGGGCGCGTGGGGCGGCAATCGGGTGATCTTCCAGACGGAGCACGACATCAAGACTGAGGAGCCCCACTGGAAACCCTTCGCCCTCACCGTGGCTGACTGTGGAGGCATCCGACAGAACATCGTCATCGAGTGCCGCAATTACGCCGCCTCCGGTGCGTTTTATTCATGCCATGCGCGACGTTACCAACAACACGACACACGCTCATCTACTCGCCCTCCCTTTTGCGCGCAGGTGAGGACGAGTTGATCGGCCAATTCGAGGCCTCCCTGGTCGAGTTGACATCGGAGAAGCTCGACACCTACTTCTTTGTCAACCCGTCCAAAATTGACTGGTTTGCCACCGCCACCACGACCATTGTTTGGTTGGCACGGCTGGGTTCGCTAACACGCAGACCCGATCGCGCAGGATCGGGTACCGGCATTCGGGCAAGCTTAAGGTGTGCTACTTCCGCCCCATATCGGCGCAGGAGGCCCTGGAGTTCATCGAGGGCTACCATGTCACCCTGGCACCTCTCCTGCTCGCGCCCCCTCCACTCTTCCCCCACGCCAGGATGCCCCACGGTACAATTTTTCTTTTTTTTGTCTTTATATGTTATGTGCGCTCTCTCATTGGATACACCTCAACATATTGACGCACGCATTTGGTCTATGATGCAGGGTGCTTCGTGAAGGTGTGGAATGTGGAGGAGGGCGTACTGGTCGCCCAGACCGAAGTAATCCTGCCGGAGACGTACGCATTTCCAGCATGGCAGGACATTCATGCGATAATGGGAGGGTACTATCTCTAACGAGGGGGGGGGTCAGTGTGCGGCAGCATCGATGGCGGCCGATGGTGCTCGATATCGGCAAAGTGCCGTCCATCGACACGCCCCTCGATTTTGATATTTGGGTACTTCTGGGCCTCCTCTTTGACCCCTCCGCGTGGCAGCAACTCACCAGGTGTGCGATGTGTGTGGGCCTGCAGTGGAAGAACAACGAGGACGAGGAGATGGACCTCCTGTTGGGCACATTCCGGGCCACCCTGCGGCGCTTCGCCAACTACCAGAAGTCGCCCCAGTTCCCCATAGGGCGCCCGGTCGATGCGCAGCAGCACCAGCTCTCCTCGGCGTCGTGGGCCTGCCTATGGCCCGCGGCAGCGAGCACAGCGTCTCCATCCACCGCAGCGGCGAGGGCAACTACGAGGAGGTCCACATCCACGCCTCTGGCGCGGACACGACGGCCAAGTCCAAGCCCAGGCCTGGCGACAAGGGCGAGTACGAGGACATCGCCAACGGCAAGGGCAAGGAGAAGGAAGCCGAGGACGACGACGAAACCAACAACAACCCTAAGGGGAACGCGAAGAAGGGGAAGAGAGGGCGCAAGAGCAACAAGCAGTCGCGGCAGCAGGGAGGAGGACCCCAGAGCGAGGGGTCGGACCCGCTGAGCCGTCTGCGACGGAAGACGGAGAACGTACTGGGCAGTGGCAACGGCAGTCGCGGCCGCGCACGTCGCCCGGCACCAAGAAGCCCGCCGAGCGACGCTCGTCCCTCGGCTACCTCGCCGTCAAGGAGGCACGCCTCTCCCTCTGTGCATATCTTAAGCGGGCCGCCTGGTCTGACTTGCGTACGTCGTGCGACACGTTAGTTTTGGGTGGTGGGTGTGTCAGAGGTGGATCTGACGCCGCTGAGGAAGAAGAAGAACAAGCAGGCCAAGGGCGAGAGCGGTGGAGGTGAGCGCGTGCTGAGCTACGCCAAGACGATCACCCACAACCTGCTCCCGCTCATGAAGACCCGAGGGGGCGAGCGCTCGGGGCTCGACGACAGCTCCGCCGTGGCGACCGAGAACGAGTGCCCCACCGACACCGGCGCCTCGTCGTCGTCCGTCACGCCTGACCGCACCAAGGGCGGCGGGGCCATGAAGCCCGCGTGGAGCTTCTCCAACATGATCCCCAAGAGCAACTCCAAGGACCTGCGCCACCAAGTCGCCTCCAAGCGACGTCGAAGCAACGAGCAGGCAATCCACGACACCAACTACATCGATCTGGTCGAGCCCAGCCCGGTCCTCCCCAAGGAGGACAGCCGGCGGGCGAAGAAACGGAGGGGACGGAGGAGACGGAGAGCGAGGAGGAGAGGGAAGAGGAGGAGGAGCGGAGCGCGGAGAGCAGTGAGTCGCGGTCACGCCACACGACGTCGCCCGACGGGACGGACGGGAGCGACAACTACGCCGACGCGTCGGCAATGGAAGACGACCGCGATGGCGCTGGCGATGTGAATAGCAAAGCGGCGAGGGAAGGAGGCGGAGGAGACGACGTGAAGCGAAAAACGAAGGCAACAACGAAGGAGGAGAAACGAGACATCAAGGAAAGGAAGAAGGAGGAAAAAGCGCTGGGCAAGAAGGAAAAGAAAGAGAAGAAGGGAGGCCCGGTCTATGCAGTCCTCTCCTGATCCTGATCATGGCGAAGCCGACAGCTCCAGGCCGGACATGACGGCAGTGTGCCCGAGTGGAGTGAAGCTCTCGAACTCAAAAGAAACCTTTCTGGCATACCGAGAACTCCCACGTGCACGCGCTTTGTTCGCCAGCCAGCGAATGGGCGCGTTTGGCGGAGCGTGACGTGGCAGCCCGACACAAAAAAACTGGGCGAACAAACCTCCAATGCCAAGTTTTGGGGTGCAGGCGTGGCTTCGCGCAAAGCCAGAAAAACAGCCTGCGAATTTCCTGCTGTCGCCCGCAGATTCTTTTTCCCTTCGCCGCTACTCGCCATTTATCCAATTCACTTCCTGATACACTACACGACATCTCGTCTACCCCCCTTTCCCGTAGTTACGCACGTACGGACCCTTGGGAGTTTAGTGGGCTTTTTTGTGCTCACATGTCGATCCTATATGATGATTCTCATCATCTGTACCACAATAGGCACTCCAGCTTCAAGCCTAATCTCTTACCATGAACGCCGACGACGAGGCATGCCCCCGATCTATTTATGTTACATTTAATTCTAATTGATTTATTATTTCTGCACATCCTTCGTGCTGCACCCTAACCACACGGCAATACGATGGGGGCGTGGTGACTATGCAGGCCGCGCTAAGGCGAAGCCAAGGATCGGTGTCTCGAGTGCCCACAGGGTCTGCAGCCCGTAACAAGCGGCAAGACGAATTCAACCAAATATTCGAACTCACACACGAGGAGCTCCTCGAAGGTATGCCTTGAACCCTCCCTCCTTTGCTTGCTTCGCTCTCCGGCCGTGCCCCGAAAGTCAGACTCGAGCGTTGTTGTGCCGTGCCTGCCTCAGCGGTGGAAACACACTAACGGAGCGACGTGGGTTGTCTTGCAGATTTCTCATGCGCCTACCAGAGCGACAAGCTGCTGTATCATGGCCGCATGTACGTCTCGCGCAACTACGTCTGCTTTCACTCCCAGATATTCAAGAAGACCATCGTACGTTGCCCTGCTCGTCTCCTCTACGTTGCTCGTTTCCTCGGGTTCACGTGATGTTGTCGCTGTGGTTGCTGCTGCTGCTGCTGCCGCAGAAAATCCTGGAGTTCAAGGACATCCAAGACGTACAGAAGAAGAACACGGCCATCGTGTTCCCTAACGCTCTCGAGTTGACTGCCAAGAACCGAAAGGTCTATCCTCCCCTCCACTACACCTGCTCTGGCAGCGCTACCAAGCCTTGCTGACAACTTCCGCGTCCCCATGTGGTGCAGTTTTTGTTCGCGTCCTTCCTCTACCGAGACCAGGCCTACAAGCTACTGGCCGACCTGTGGGAAGGTACTGCTTGCAGCCCCCACCCCCACCTCCACCTCCCGCACACCTCTTAGAATAACCGGCCCATTACGACCCCACAACAGAGTCGAAACGGAACCGGGTCTTTAAGTCTTTGGCAGTTAAGGAAGCCCGCAAGAAGCACGAAGAAGACGCCGCTCGCGAAGCCAGTTTCGAAGCTGCGTCCGAAGCCTCCACCGAAGATGAAGACCCAGAGGAGAGCGAGGAAGAGGGAAGCTCCAGCACGGGAGAAGCGACCGACGATGCAGCGCCCCCTATCCTGCCACGCTCCGCCCCTACGCCAGTAGTGATGACCTCTTCTCCCTACGCCTCGGCCGAAAGCGTCTCCCTCGCCCCGCCTGACGATGGTACCTCTCCACTCCCACAGTTTGCTTCAGATGCGGTGTGATGGGGAATTGGCCTAACATCCGATGCCCAATCGTCTCACAGGTGCGCCCAGCGCTAAGTCCGTCTCTCCTCCCTCTGCCAGCTCTTCCACCTCCTCCACCCAACCATCCGTACGTCTCCACCCTTGCCCTCGGGCCTGTCATGAATTGAAACTTGTATGGTTCCAGCTGGACAGCGTCTATTGACCACCGTCACTTGCTTGCTTCCGCACAGCCCCCAAGCAACTCGGCACTGCGCAATCTGTCGGCCAACATCTCGAACAACGTCAACGGTGCGCCGCTACTCTTTCACATTACCCGCTCCCTCACGCGTACTCGTGTCTTCGTTGAGGTCTCTATCTCACGAACGTCGTGCAGGTTGGGTTAACTCAGTGGGGTGGCCCATCAACAAGCTCCGTTCGGACGACGGGTCAGGCGAGAATCCCGAAGCGGAGGTTAAGAAGGTGCGCTCGCTTCTCTCTTTTAGCGTCATGACATCGTTCCCCTTTCCCGAGTCATGACCCTTACCCATGGCCGACGATCAGGACATCGAGTTGAAGGACTTTGCTAGTGATAGCGAGGATGCGGCTAACAAGCCCGGTGAAGAGGGCGGCCACCTCTCCTCGATTGAGGAACAACGCGAGCCGACCCTCAAGGACCCCGAGCACTCCACATCGCCGGTGAGTGCCACCACCGCCACTACGGCCACCGAAGGTGGCGCCGCCAAATCGGACACCAAAGCCTCGGACGAAGGCGCGACCGAGAAACGGCCGCAGCGTCACAAACGAGCGACGACGCCCAAAACAAGGAAAAGGAAGAGGGCGGCGACCAGGGCGAAGAGAAAGCCGAACGCGGCAGCGGCAGCCGAAGAAAGAGAAGAGAAGACAAGGAAAAGGCGGATGAAGGTACGACATCGAGCTTCCACGTCCCCCCTCGGCGCATCTCACGGGGCCTCGTGCACACAGCAGGAAAGCCACCAGAGCCGCCGGTGGTCGCCCAGACGGCAGTACCTGTGCTCGAGGCGTGTACCCATATTTCGGCCGGGTGGACCGCTGGCCAGTCTATGGTCAACGTGCTCTTGCCCATCGCGGTCGGGGACATGTTCTACACCTTCTTTGACGACAAGAACCCCGAAGTGCCCGTCTTTTGGTACGGGTTCCAGCCCTCAATCCCAGGACGCGATGTCAGGTGCTGATGTCATACCGGTGCGGGCGCACATGCACACACAGGAATGAGCTGCACACCCAGGAGCCCCTCAGCTATACGGAGGTGAGCATGGGCCAATGGAGCCCGCAAGCCGAGAACTGCTGCCTACGCCGTAGCGTCGGGTTCCGCGTTGCCCTCAAGCATCCACTAGGTTTGTGATGCACTGCTACTCAGTCTCCCTCTCCTCAGCCACGCGTCTAAACGAAGCTGCGGTGTGTTGACAGGCCCGAAGAGCACCAGGGTCCAGCAAGAACAGCGTATCCACTACATGAACAAAGAGTACGCACTCGCCAATTCTGACACCTAGTAAATCGTAGTTAGTTGACCGCCGTCTGTTGTCTGTGCTGTCTGAACAACAACAGCACCCTGGTGATGGAAACAACGTCGGCTTCCCTTGATGTGCCCTATGGAGATACGTTCACGACGGACACGCGCTGGGTGATGAGCGCTACCACCGGTCCCGGTGGGAAGCCGGCCACCCGCGTTACCGTCAACGTGGATATCAAGTTCACCAAGTCAGTCTGGATCAAGGGTAACTTCCCCTTGGTGGCACCAGCTCCACCCGCAGAATATTCATGTGCGGAGCGCGCGTGCAGGTGTGATCCAAAGCAGTGCCGTGGATGGGGTCAGCACCTACTTCCCAGCCTGGGCCGAAAAGGCCCAGCGTCTGCTCGCCCGCAAGGCCCGCGCTGTCGCGGCCGCCACTCCCGCTTCCCCCACCGCCAAGCGTACTCCGCGAAAGGGCGCCTCCACCCGGTACGTGCGCCCTCTTCCCTGCACTCGCACATAAGAGGCTAATCGCCTGCCTCGACAGAAGTTCGAAGCGAACGGCGGCTACGCCCGGCGGCGAGACGCCTTCGAAGCTTCGCAAGTCGCGGCGGCGCGCAGCGGGCGAGGAGAAGGAGGGTTCCCCAGCTCTGGCCTCCGTCTCGGGTTCGGCTCTGGGAGAGGAAGATGGGGCCGCCTCCCCTGGCACCTTCGACACGGGCTTCACCTCGCTGCCCTCATCTCCGCGGGAGGAGGAGACGATGCTCGAGTCACTCATCCACATGGCCTTCCCCAACCTGCCCATCCCCCGCCTCCCCTTCTCCCTCAGCACTGTGGCCGGCGCGGTGCTCCTCCTCGCGCTCGTCTTCTTCCTCCTCCCGCCGCTCTTCTCGCTCCCCTCGCTCTCCGGCCGCGTGGCCTCCCTCGAGAAAGATCTCTACGCCATGCGACGAGTCAACGCCCACCTCAAGGATCGCGTCCTCTTCATGCAGCTCGCCCTCTCCGCTCTCACGCCCCCCGCCGACGCTGACCCCACGGGAACCGACAGCAGCGGCGGAAGTCCTGGGGGACCACCTGCGCACGACGCCCTGCCCGAGCTGTGGCGATACTGGAAGCTTCATCGCCTGCTCCGTGCGCGGGTGGAGGGCCTGATCGGCCAGCTCCGCGGCGTGCACTCCATTCTCGGCGACCAGCCCTCGCCCGCTCCTCCGGCCGGCGACTACATCACCGAAGAGTTCCTCGTCAAGCTGACCCACGCCCTCGACGAAGCCGCCGCCGGCGGTGACGACGAAGGCCTCGAGTGGGGCCTGGAAGACGAGGCGACAGGGCAGGGCGGCGGCTTCTGGAGTTGGGTGTGGACCCTCTTCAAGCTGTTCTTCGTGTGGCTGCCGCTGGCGGCGGTGTCGGTCGCCATGCTGGCCAACACGCTGGGCCTCCTGCCGCCCGTGTTGCCGTTCCCGCTGCCCCTGGAGAACGCGCTGCGGCCCTACGTCCAGGCCTTTCTGCCCCTCCCGCCGGCCTTCACGTCACGACCCCCTCCGCCGCTTCTTCTTTCCCCGCTGACAAGCTCCACCAGGCTTAGCTGGAGGTCTGGTACTCATTCAAGGTGTGACACGACAGCACCAGCTGCTGCTGGGCCTATGCTGGAAGAATCACCACTTTGTCTTCTGGGTGTTCCCCTTTGGTCTCAACACCTCCCTGTGGGCCTTCACACAATTTGTGAAGGCAACAACCAATCAACTCATCACACTGGGCATTTGGTGCCTTGCATACATGGATGATATCATTGTCATGGCCCTGAGCAAGGTGGAAGCTCTCCAAGCCCAGGAAAAGATGCTGAGCCTCCTCACTGACCTGGGCTGGTTGGTGAACTGGGAAAAGTCCTCCCTCAAGCCAAGCCAGGCCAAGGAGTTCCTTGGCCTGATGGTGGACACTTTGGGGGAACCCCACTTCCAAGTCCCAGTGGCCAAGTCACACACTCTTTGACACAGCATAGCATGCCTTATCCACACAGCATGCCTCCAGGGTGCAGTCCCTGTTCACCAAGCAGTGGCAGTGGCTGGACACTGCATTTTGCTAGTGTGTGCAGTTCTCCCCACCCATCTCCTCCTTCACAACCTGTATTGGGACATCAGCAGCAGATCCAGCTGGAAAATTGGATCCCCCTCTCTGAGGCTGCAATCAACAACCTTGAGGAGTGGCAGGTGGGCCTGACAAGGTGGAATGGCCACATGGTGACAACCCAACCCTTCAATGTAGCTCTTGCCCTCCTGCCCAAGATCATCCACCTTGTGGAATGCCAACATTGGATGGCCACAATCATCACACTGATGTGGTCACATCACCAGTGGTAGCCACTGGAACCACTACAAAACCACCAGTGGTGCTGGGCAGCCTTCAGGATCTGTGGCAACACAGAACTGAAGGCTGGAGTGCTGCAGCACGAGACTCCCTCAACCTTGCCCTGGTGCCCTCAACCTGGTGCCATTACTGGAGCTCTCTAGTCCAGTTCCCTAACTACTGCTGGTGATCAAACCTGGACTTCCCACCAGGTCCAAACCAAGTGGTAGCCACCATTGCCAACTGCATTGAGACAGTCACTCAAGCTGTGTAGAGACTGGCCTAAATGATCAATGGACTCCTGGCAGCCATCAGTAACCTCTATGAACCACTGGACCTCCACCCAACTCAAGACCTGCCCATTTGACAACTTCACCAAGCCCTAGTCTGCACTTGAACCAAATGGCCAATCAACCACAGCCAGATCTTTGCTCTGCAAACCTCACCTGCACCAGGGCCAAGCTACTTGCCATCCATCCTCTGTGTGCTGGGCACTCTCCATGTCTCCACCACCATGCTCCTGTGGTTTGACCACATCATTAATTAGCACACAAATGACCACAAGACACTCATGATTCCAGTCATGGGCTACAAATTCAACATGGTTGGCAAAGGCAACACAATCCACATCTACATGTGCTCAGAAGAGGTGCTCTGCCCAGTTGCCACATGGCAATGGTGGACACAACTCACTACCAACATCTGTCACCACTCAAGAGACAAGAGGATCACCTTCCAGCTCTCCCTGCCTTACACCAACCTCTCCCCAGACTGATGCATGTCCATCCTCAAGGGTGTAGCCAAGGCTGCCAGCCTAGACCCTACAATATTCATGGCCTGCACATTCTGAAAATCAAGCATTATGGCCAGCATCAAGGCAGGCATTGAGCTGGATGCCTTGTTCTGCCTCAGTGGATGGCAAGACCCAAACACCTTCTGGAAGCATTACATCATACACAACATCTAGTCCTCCTTCACAGACCTCATATTCAATGTTGATGGAGACCATGGGCCCCACAACTACACCACCACCAACAACACCAACAATGAAGGCTCCCAGAGCAACCAGGACAACATCCTATAGCAATCTCCATGTCACTGCATTCAACAACACAGAGAGCATTCTGACAAAGAGTAACTAGCATTACCTTCTGGTAAGAGTTATTCAATGGAGGAACACTCTCTGCATACATCCCTCCCTCCCTCCCACTCTCTCTCCAA
>LQHA01000145.1:0-16989 GCA_001567625.1 Acanthamoeba polyphaga | reverse complement strand
GCGGTACGGTCGATTGATTTTTTCGATTTTCGAGTTTCGTACTATTCGCGCGCGTGGAGCCACACGCCTGGAAGATGCGCAGCAACAACGGCAAGCTCGAGGGCCGGCTCAGCGGCTACCCGATCCGACCGGCTGCGGCCGTCACGAGCCACAAGTCGCAGGGCAGCACGATCCGCGGAAAGGTCGAGCTCAACATCAGCCGCAACGCCATCTTCGAGTACGGCCAGGCCTACGTCATGCTCTCGCGCGTCACCCGCGGAGCCAACCTCTACCTGCTCCACTCTGATCCGAACGCAGTCATGGTGGACCCCATCGTCAAGGCCATGGATGCCAACGACTACCGGCTCGACAGTGCGGCCAAGAGAAAAAGAGAGACCGCGGTACGCGCGACACAGGTGCCCCTGCTGTTGACGCAAAAGCGACCATCGGCCAATGCGTTCAAGCCGCCGGCCCGATCCAACAACAGCAACAACGACGATGCGCGTGCGAGCCTCATGGAGACTGTGGCGCTGTCGCATGCCACCACCGGCCAGTACAAGCCCTGGGAACAACGAAACAACAACAACAACAACAAGAAGCGCCACCGCGAGTCTCGCGATTCGCGTCGTCATCGCGATCAACCCCCGGCGCCCAAGCGATTACGCCCAGACAACACGCCACGATCGGCACACACGCGCCCCACACTACGATTCGGATTGCTGCCGCCAACGACAGGCACGGTGTCGCGATCTTGACAAACAAATAAAACCCTCTTCATCATCATGGAAAAGCCCAAGTGCTTTTCTGCATCGGACATACTCGTTCGCCACATTAAGGATTGCGCGTTGATGGGCCTGGCATTGGGCAACGAGATTGTGCGCATCCGATTCTCGAGCATCGAGGTGCGCCTGGGCGCCGAGCCGATCGAAGATACGACGGTGCTCCTCAAAGAAATCAAACCGCAGAGCGTGCGATCGGCCCTCACCACCGTGAGTTGAATGGGCGCCGAGCTGTCATGGCATCCCACAGAGGATGCGATCGTATGATATCCAAGAAGCCCTTCTCCTCCTCGTCCGCCGACGACGAGAAGCCGATCTCCATCTCCTCGCTCACCTCACCTCAGCCAGCGTCGTCGGCCACGGCCACTCGTCACCGGCGTCGTCTTCGTCTTCATCGTCGACCACCTCCCCACTGTCTCCGCGCGCCTCCCGCAGCGGCAGCGGCGGACTCCACCTCCAGTCATTCCTGTCGCCACCGCCGGAGAGCCAGACGTCGACGACCCGCGGCAGCCGCATGACGCTGAACCTGCGGCCGTGGACCAGCAAGGAGGCCAAGCTCAAGCGCGAGTGGCGCGACCAGTACGACGAAGCCGACGACGCCAGCGGCCAAGTCCGGGGCGTCTCGGTGCGCGGGAGCAGCGACAGCAGCTCCTATTGGAACAGACCACAGGCTATTGCCGTCTATCGGTACAATCGACCGTCATCGTGCTGTTGAAGATGGGCGCGTTTTGGACTCACCATTGAGCTCAATGGCGGGTGGTTCTTGTGCGCAGGCGACGGCCAGAGTGGGTGCCCGACGAGTTCTCTCCCTACTGTGCCAACTGCGGGACCCAATTCGGGCTCACTGTACGACGGGTACATGGTCTCCCTCTGCATGCAAAGAACGGAATGCAATGCCGTGCAACGCTAACATCCACATCAACAGCACCATTGCCGACAGTGTGGAAACATCTTTTGTTCGTCGTGCGCCTCAGAGCACAGGGCGCTCTCTCACTTTGGCTACCAGACCCCAGTCAGGTGCGCCCAACAATCCGTTCTCATTCCTTCGTTTCCCGCGTGGTGCTGAGTATACCCCTCTGCGTGCGCATAGGGTGTGTGATGTGTGCGTGCGACAGCTGGACCAGTGGGAGCACGAGGTGGGCGGTCGGCGGCGCCAAGCCAAGGGAGGTAGCGGCTCGCGACAACAGCTCACCACATCAGCGCCCCCCACGCTGCCCTCATGCCACAGGAACGACCACGAAGGGTTGACAGCTTCAACCAACCGGCCAACAAACACACCCACCAAAATGATGGCAATTCGCTTGCACACAAGTGGCTGGGTTGGGGCTGTGGTCCACAACCTCCTGACCAGAGAGCACCGTCACCCTATGCATGAACGTGAGCCGGGACCGCAGCAATCGTGCAAGATGAAGAATCGCTTCTTCCACGATTTGACTACCCCTCCCTCTTTGGCCAGGTAGCCTGAGAGGGCGGGTCGTGTCTTGCTCTGCATGAGCGTGCCGACCGTCGTGTTGCCGCCATCCGCAGCAGCAGAAAACGTGTCTCGCAGAGAGCTGAACATCACGGTAGATGCCTTCCTCCCGGAATCTCCTCATGACTGGCGTCCGTTTTGTTGTTTTTTAGGTCTTGCCACGTCAGCTTGTAATTATAGCGCACCAATGGGAAGTGTTCTTCCTCGTTTCTCCCCGGTCGAAGATGAAGTGAAGGCAGCCAGGGCATACGTACACGACCAACACCAAACTTCAACAACAGCGAGTAATCTACATCATGGGCCGGTTCAGCAATGCCAACAACAAGCGGGGCCAGAAGCGCGTCGCCGCCGCCAAACGGCCGCCCAAGCCCATGGGCGAGTGCCTGTTCCGGACCGGCTGCCAGCGGAATGGTGGCCCTCGTGTCTGCCGTTCGTGGACCTCCATCATCGAGTCCGACGAGCCGCTGTGGTGCCTGCTGACCTCTCCCCCCCCCCGACCTAGTCCAGGCCGTCAGCTGACCCGCGTTGTGGGCCGCACGCAGGAGAAGGTGGTGCATCCAAGAGTTGCCGGTTGCACTCCGATCGCCTGACGACCAGACCTCTTGGCGAGCCCACTTCCGTCAATGCGTGGAGAGTACGGGCTGCACCCAAGCTTCCGGTGTCACCCTGTGTTGGTTGTGCTGACCACAGGCAAACAACCCGCTTCGCATAGAGCACAAGGTGTTGGTGTACAATCTGGGCTTCCAGCCCGAGGAGATGCAAGTGAGTGGCAGGCACACGTTGGAGGACCTGATTCAGCAGCTGCGTGTCAAGCACCCAAAGGTGACAGGTGTGAAGCAGCTCTCTCTCACACACACACATGCTTCACGCTAACCCGCCCACAGCAGAGAGTCACAAGTTTTACTTTCGTACTGAGGCCGGAGAGTGGAAGCTGCTTGAGGCGGGTACTCCCCTCTACCTGTTCGGACTTCGCAGGTACCTTCACCATCATCGCCATCATTCATCATCCGCTGTCGCCTTGATTGAGTCAATGGTGTCTTTTGGCCTTTCAGGAGCGGCCTGCGGATCAGCATCAGCTCCTCCTCTGAGGACATGGACTTTCACAACCTGGACCGACACTCGATCGAGGAGCTGCGCCATGTCTACTACATTTGGGGCATTCCTGATCTCGCCTGGACCAAGGAAAAGCTCATCGCCAACCTCAGCCACGTCAAGCTATCGCAGTTTGAAAGCCCCTACGCCGGCATCGATGAGTTTTAGTGTGAACACGAAGAAGAAATACCTACCAAGGTACTCTTTGTCGGGCACTACTCTGCAGCGAGTTCGTCAAAGCCGTCTCGCGGGCGTCAACATCTGCGGATCGCACGCAATCGGTGACGGAACTTGACATATGACCATGTGACCTCGCAGAGGCAGAGCGAGCTCAAATATTTCTTTCGCCATACACAACACCACAAACAACATGGAGGCGAAGCGTGCGTATGTGCTGGAATCGATCGAGGGCTGTCTTGAGATTCTACGCCACGATGGCGCCAGACGCCAGGGCGCGGGGACCCTTCACTACCGCCGGATCATGACCATCGAGGATTTCGTCAATCGCAGATGCTTGGACCGACACGACCACAGGGACCTGTGGGGGATGCTCGTGTTGCCCGAAGTGCGCGAGGCCGTCGTCAGCTACTTCAAGATCGCCGAAAACGATCCCCCTGCTCGCCGCGGATGAAACCGTCATCGCGTTTGACGACGGTCTCTTCTTTGTTCAGAAACGGCATGCCCGAGCTGAGAAGATGATCGGATCCGGAAGCGCGGGCACCTACATCGCCGGCAGCGTCGGTTCCGACTGGCTTGTGGCCCGCGACTATCGCACACGACGAATGAAAATCAGACAAACATCGTTTGCCATGTCTTTGCGAATACAGCGATCGCGCTGCCCGTCCCGCTTTCGTTGCTCGGATCCTCTCGGTCTCTCCGCGCGCATACACACACGCCTCGTCGACGTCCTCGAAACACGCCGTCGAGATTGCGGTGGCCACATCAGTGTCGCCGAGGCCGAGATCATGGGTCAGGATGCGCGATACGGATCGCCGGAAGGCCCAATTGCCGATGAACATCGGTTCGCCGTCCAGGATCTCGTCATGCGGCGCCGTGGGCAGGCCCGTGTTCATTACGTGCAGCGCGTCCTGGGCACTCCACCGGGCGGCCGGATCGCGCACCAGCATGCCGTCCAGCGTTTGAGTGAAGGCCAGGAGTCCCGCGGCAGGTACGCCCGCATCGTCGCACATGCGCCGCACGAATCCGCCGGCCGATCCGTAAACGATGAAGAAGGAGTCGATCTCCTGGAGCAGCCACGCGTCGGCGTCGGTGCCTTGTGGTAAGCACACCCCCACGGCACCGTTCGGCGTATCCGTGAGGCTTCGGAAGAAAACGTGGGGGTACCTGTGCTTTCCCCCGAAATTGCCCTTGGCATCACCGTAATTGAACAGGTAGCCCAGCACGGAGACGGCACATGCCCAAACGTACGCGCTGCAGTCGTAGTGAATGCGTTCGGCTTGTTCGGGAGCGCGCACGATGAGGGTCGTGGTGACACGGCGGCGATCGATGCGACCGGCGTGCACACAACGCCCGAAATCAGCCAGCACGGCGTTGCCGTGGTCCGAGGAAACAAGGACGTTTCCGAGCTTGAGGTCGCGGTGCACGAGGCCCAGATCGTGCAGGCGCGTGAGCGCGCCCAGCAGATCGCGTAGCAGTCGCGGAGCGCACACCAAGCGCTCGGCGAAGGTCTGCTTGGCGCCGAAGTGCTCGTACGAACCGGCCTCGTGCAGGTCCAACACGAGACCCACCACCATTGCCCGTGCGTCGACCTCGCTGTCGGCAACGAGGGCTATGTCGTGGAGTCGCACGGCGCATCCCCCGGCGCCATCGAGCAAGCGCAGCGCGGTCGCCTCCTTGAACGCCTCGTCGGGCATCGTGAGCTTCGTCGTCCGGGTGCCGCCGTCGCCTTCGTTGAGCTCATCAGGCCTCCGGCGGCCAATCCGCCATTTCCACGCACTTTATGGCCAGTCGTGCACCATCGCGGAGTCGCGTGCAACGCCACACGTTGCACGTGAATCCAGATCCCACCTGCTCCTGGAGCTCATAAGCACCACCAGCACCGCCGAAAACAGTTCCTGTTGTAAGGCTATCCTGGTCTCATACTGGGTTCCCGCGTAGGAGCAACGGTGTGGAGGTTGATCTACCGTTGGAGTCGACCGTTTCGTGGATAGGGCTGAGTGCCGGCCCCAAGCTCCGCACCAAAAAAGTGTGAGAAAGGCGGGAATAAAATCCGGGTCGTCACGCTTTGTTCAGTCATTCGTATCCGCACACCACCACCACCAACCAGCCGGCGAGCCGACCGACCCCCCAGGCGATACGAATGCAGACCGAGCGCCGCTACTTCGGCCTCTCGGCCGAAATCTACGAGCTCAACTGTGCCCTCGGCGTGCGTCTCGTTCCGCAGGGCTGCGACGGACGGCTGCCCACCCGAGGCGCACACCACCGCGCGCCGGCGGCGCGCCCAAACGCAACGCCTCGACCAGGCGCGCCACAAAAGGTCCGCACCGTGAGTGTCAGGCGCTTCAAGCCCGACTCGGTCGACGAGAGGGGGCCAGGAAGAAAAACACACCAACGGTCAAGCTGCTCGCCCACTTCCCCCTGCCCAAGAACGCGCAGTGGACGTGCAGCCAGTCGGCGCGCCGGCCCGACAGCCTCAAGGCCGGCTACACCGACATCGTCTTCGTGGCGCCCAAGTCAGCTTGCAGCAGGCGTTCGAGGTGGCGCGCGACGCCATTATGCAGCGCAAGCCCGAGCCCGCCCGGCGCAACAAGGTCGAACTCATCTACGAGGAGGCGTGGTCCCTCGTGCCCTGGTTCCTCACGCTGTACGACGTGCGCGAGCGGTTCGTCAAGCGCAAGGGCGAGGAGTGCGAGTACAATTTCGGCGGCGGCTACCTGGACGCGCTGCTCGTGACCATACCGGAGGACAAGCTGCAGCAGGCTCGCGCCTTCTGCAAGGGCGGCGCCATGCCTCCGCTCGAGGGCATCAGCGGCGGCAACCTGCCAGCCGTCGTCGACACCGCTCCGGCCCCGAGCGAGAGCGAGCAGCTCGACATCGCGTTCTCGCAGTTGGTTTCCCAGATGACCACCAACCACGTCGACGAGATGACGCTGGTCTCGCAACACGAGGCCGCCCGGCCCGTGGGCCTCGTCGATGGCCATGCATTCCACGGGCCTGCCTCGGGGCGTCCCGGCCACCGTGACGTCGCACCGCCCGCCGGCCCAGTTGCCCTCCACCGGGGCCAGCTCGCCCCACAGCCGCTTCGTCAACAGGTTGGCCCCGAGATGATCACCGTGAGCCGCTGCTCTCCTTCTGCAGCTCAGGTCCAGCCAGGCCGCCCGTTCAGGCCCACCCGAGGCGGCGAAGGCCATAAAGAAGGGGCGCCACAGCTCGTCGCTCTCGCTGGCGCTACGCCAGGCCGAGCACACCAGCGCCAATCGGCCCACGTCGCGCGGGCTGAAGAAGCTGAAGATGTGCGCCCACATCTCCGGCGGCAGCGGTGGTCCAGCAGAGGTCGTCAGTTCCATGTCGTCCCAGGGTTGGTGAGCAGGTGGCCTTCTGGTGTGAACGGAGTGGTGGGTCCAATATTGGATTTCCAGCTTCTTTCTCAAGACCAACAAGGGGCAGGGCTGTTTGAGTGGCCAAGGGCCTCAGCGCTGAGGAGCTGCTGGAGGGGAAGTGCCCAAGAATCGGGATTCGAGAACGGATGTCACGAGTCCTATCAGGTGGGGAACGTCGACGACATAGTCGAAGCCGTCCGACCCTTTCATAAGACCTGATGACGAAGATGACGTGTGTCGTGCGCCGCGCGCAGCCGACATCAGTAAGTCGCCAGGTCTTTCTTCTCTCTGCAACACTCACATTTTGCACAAGGATGGGACACGGTACCTTCTTTCGTAAAATTGGCGACCACACCGTGGTAGGCCGACCCCAGGCGCGCAGTGGTCATCATGTTCTGTTCGTAGCCTCCCACGAACTGTGTGTGCGGCGTTAGCGTGTGTCGTGTGTCGTGTGTGTGGTCTGAAGCGGAAGGTGGACTGTGACTGTGGTACCTCAACAACGTGGGCTCCGGGCCTCGTCGCCGCCAGGAACACGAAGCCTGTTATATGTGGTGAGCGATGGTGCGGTGGTGTGGTCGGTACAATGAGCTTCTGGGGCAGCGATCACTGTGGGACGCGTCATTCATCGCAGCCACGTACCGGCGCCGTGGGGTCCGATGACGAAGTCGGCCTGCGCGTACAGCGCCAACGTCTCGTGGAGCGGAGTCTTGGGGCAGTGCTCCCTGTAGTTGATCTTGACGTACCTCTCCCTCCGCTCCACCTCCGTTCGCTCGTCATCGCCGCGTTTGCTCTTTTTCATGGCGGCCTTCGTTCTTTTCAGCAGCTCGGCGGGGAAGGTGACGGCCAGCTCCAGCAGCGCGGTCTTCATCGCCTCGTGGTTGACGATGAGGCGGCCGCGCCAGTGGTCTGTTCGCACCATGACCACTATGTTGACTTCGAGCGGGTGGTCCGCCTCGTAGCCCGGTGCGGGCGTCGGGACCGCCTGGGCCTGCGTGGTCCCCGTGAGGGCCGGGGCGCCGACGCCGAAAAAGGCCTCGACCTGGCCGCGCTTGGCCGGCTCCAGCAGCGCGCTCCACGGGCGGTGGTCGGGCAGGGCCAGCAGGTTCCAGAATTGGCTGCGGATCTGCTGGGCGAACCCCAGGGCCTCCAGCAGCGCGCTCCACGGGCGGTGGTCGGGCAGGGCCAGCAGGTTCCAGAATTGGCTGCGGATCTGCTGGGCGAACCCCAGGGCCGACGGCTCGTGGCGCGACAGATCCTGGACGTAGTAGATCACGTCGGCCTTGACGCTCACGTCGCCATTCTCACCGCCCGAAAAAATGACTCGTGACCTTCACACGACACGACACACACCGCACACGCACACCGCACATACACACACACCGCACACACGACACAGCGATGATGAGACACACGAGATTGATGAGGAGGAGGAAGAGCGGAGGGTACTTGGAGATGCCACAGAACTGGAAGAAGCGGTCGCCGAAGGTGCCGTCCCAGTTTTTGGGGTCGCTCCAGCCGTAGATGAGGATGTGGATGTCGGGGTGCTGGCGGAGGTAGGGCAGCAGGGCAAGGAGGCGGTAGTACTGGTCCTGCACCATGTGGTAGAACATGTTGTGGTGGAGGTGGTAGATGACCGCCACCTCCCGCACCACCACCAGCTTCGGGAGCAATTTCTTCCTGTTACACGCCAAATACTACAAAAAAACAACAAAACAATAAAAAAACGAAAATAATTAAATAATTAGATAATTTTATATTAGCACACGCGTTGTGGAATGTTATGGAATGTGGGCGGCGGAGGGTACCTCGTAGGTGGAGGGGAACCCGGCCTTGTCGCCGTCCTTGTGGAGGAACTCCTCGGCGATGGCGCAGGGGATGAAGAAGTCGCGGGAGAAGATGCTGCCGCGCGGGGTCACGAAGCCGTCCAACACGACGCCCACCTGCGGCAGGCCCGTGTTGTCGGGCACCTTGCGCAGACGCTTGACCTCGGCCTGGTTGCCGACCTGGGCCGCGTTCATGACCGACGGCTCCTCGTAGTGCTTGCGCACGGCCTCGACCGAGGGCACAAAGTCCGGCGGCACGTAGTGGAGGTCGTAGAGCTCGGTCAGCGCCCGGTCGGTCCAGCGCGCGCAGGCCGGGTCGAAGTGGCCGCACGTGAGCAGCTGGACGCCGTGGGCGGTGACGCCGGCGACACCTTCTTTTCAAAGAGCCACTCGAGGCTGCGCGTCTGGTCCAACTGCGCGCGTACATGACACCCACCATCACCATCACCACCACGTCGGAGTTACTCCACACGATCAGTTTATGTCCGAGCTCCCAGAAAGAAGAAAATGAAGTCGTACCCAGCGACGTGGATGTGCTGCGGCACGGAGCCGAAGGCTTTGGTCTGGGCTGCATAGCACCTCACCGGCCAGCTATGTAGAAAAGTCGTCAGCCCTCTAAGCTTTCTTTTTAAGGCGGGGCTTTGTAGATCATTGGGGGCGAACAAACCTTGGCCGTGTAGTTGCGATGGGCGGCGAGCAGGGCCTCGTGCGTGCGGTTGAGAGAGGGGTACCAGAGAACAGGCTTGGGCTCTGGTGATGAAGATGAGTGGTCGTGGTCGTCGTTGTCGTCGTTGTCGTCGTTGTCGTCGGAGGCGTAGTAGTCGCTCAGGGAATCTCCCAGTTGCGTGTGCCAGCCATAGAACCAGGCCGAGTAGAGGAAGAAACTGCAGCACAACAGCACCACGAGCACCACCTCTGGGCGTCGGCCACGCACCCACGCCATCGTCAGGAGTCCTGTTCTTTCTTTGTTGTGTTGATCTTGCGGAAGGGCTCAAGACCAAGAGACTCGGAATTCCCTGATGCCCCGAAAATCCGGCCCACTTGCCCATTGGTCCCGTTGTCATGGCACATCTCTCTTTAGGCAAAAATTAATTTCAATTTCTGATCTTTTCATTTTTATTTGTTTTTGTTTTTTAAAATCAAAATTAAAAAAACTAAGAAGAAAGAAAAAGAATCAAGGCAATTAGACTTATTTGTGGTTGAGGAGGACGACGAGCGGGTGGATGTCGGGGAGGAACTCGCGGAGGAGCTCCTTGTAGTCCTCGCGGTCGTTGCTCTCCTCCGCCCAGTACTGGCGCACGAACGCCTTCTGCTGCTTGTGCGACCACCCGCCCGTCACCGCCGCCACGGCGGCCGCCAGCCGCTCCCGCAGCCGCGGGCTCAGCGCGCCCTGCAGGGCGCCGAGCGAGCGCATCGTGTCGAGCACCTCCTTGATGAGCGCGGCCAGCGCGACGGCCGCGTGTAGCGCGACTCACCGGAGGCGTCGCTGGCGCGTTATCGGTGGTGGCGGCGGCAGCAGTGCACAGGCGCTCGATGCGTTGGCCAGGCCCTGCGGCGGCCTCCTCCCACGGGAGCGGCGGCGACTCGGGCGCGCGGTTGCGCCAGCTGGGGTCCGGGTACTTGATGCCAAAGATGTGGGCCGACCGGAGCCAGTTGGCCGGGAAGATCCGCAGCACGGCCGGGCTGACCAGGTGCGCGTGGCGGAAGCCCATCAGGCCGATGGCGTGGACCATGGCCGCGCGGTACTTGTCGGACACGATGGCCGGCGAAACGCGGGCGAGGCAGGCCGACAGCGATTCGATGTGCGGCGTCATCTCCTCGGGAAAGGAGTGTAGCCATTCGTCTGTGCAGGTGTGTCGTGTGTGTCGTGTGTGTCGTCAACGAAAAGCGCGAGAAGATGTGAACTGCGTGTGCGTTCATGTGTGTTCGTGTGTGTGGTCGTACTGATGCTCGTGATCATGTGATACCACTTGCCGGGGTCGTAGTGCGTGTGGTAGATGGCGGCCACCACGGCCGGCACCAGTTGCGGTAGTGCTCGCTGCACTGCTTCCGGATGCTTCACGGTCATGTGGTCCAAGAGGTGGGACAGCTTGTGCACCGATGGGCGTTGTGACTACGACACACGTGACACACACAGCGACGCACGGGGTGAGTGTGGCCTCTAAAGATTGTCCTAGCCCCGCACCACGCACCTGCAGAACTGACGCGGCAAAGGCGACGATAGCGTCGGGTGCAGCAAACAGGCTCAGGCCGACATTGGCACGCTGGAGCGCATCCATCAGCCTCACCCCGCGCGCCTAGAGATCCGAACTCGGAGGTGTTAGCCTGTCCTGTGTGCGCAGCTCGAAGCGAAGAAGAAGAAGAAGAAGAAGGCGGAAGGCAAGGTGTACGTGGTCTTCCGGTCGCGCCGAGAGTCGTTCGAGCAGCCGCGTGATCGCCTCCTTGTGACCACCCAATCCTGTGGCTGCACGACAGGTAGCGTCGTGTGTGTGTGTGTGTGTGTGTGTGTGTGTGCGTCAGCGGTGCGATGAATAAATCACCAGCGGACTGGGGGGATGAAGCCATACCAAGACTTTTGGAGTTGTAGAGCAGGACTTCGGCCAGACACTCGAAAGTGGTGCGCAGGGTATCGGCGTCTAGACTGGTCTCGATCAGCTCCAGGCAGAGAGGAACGACCGCCGATATCCACACGTCCGCTGCTGCACGACAGGCAAGCACAACAAACAGAATTAAAATGAAAAATTACGTTAAATGAAGCGGGCGTGTGCGGTGTAGTGATTGTGCGTGTGGCGTGCGCGCGTGTGCGGTGGTGCGCGGTAGCTTGTTGTACCGACTCTGAGAGGGATGAGGCCGATCATGGTTCGCAGGATCTGCTCCGCCTGGAAGAATGTAGAGGGCAAAAAGGTCAACTCTGGTTATCGCGAATATGGCGGGGGCGCGAAGGAGCACGCCATAGATCGAACTTACCAGCGAAGGACGCTTGCGGCAGATGTCGACCAGGCGCTCTAAGCCATCTTCGTACGTGGCCTGGAAAAGCGCGCCCGTGCAGAGGAGCTCATTGATGCAGGAGACAGCCGCCTCGGCTACGTCCACCGGATCGTCGCTGGCGATACGCCACAACGCGCCCAGCACGTCCTCAGTGTGGTCGTCCATGTCTGCCGCATACTTGCGCTCAATCGTTAGGCAGCTGACCTTTCGGATTTGTGGCTGCACGCGTCACACGTTACACGTCGCACGCACACGCACGCACACACGCGACAGTCAGCTAAATGCCAGCTCAGGTTAATGGAGTGTGTTAAGGAGATAACGCACGTGTGGATGGCTAAGGGAGTCCACGACCAAGGGCAAATGGCCGTCAGCCCAGATCATGAGTTCCTCCACGGACTCCGCATCGTTGAAGTTGTAGTCCCCTTCATCTCGCGCACACTGCAGCAAAAAGAGACCGACCTCCCTGCGCGTGGCGTGACACGGTTGGTGACTATAGTCATGACCAGCGGTGATGCTCGATGGCGCGCGGTGGTACGATACCGTTTGCGCCAGGGCTGCTCCGGCTCCAAGTACTCGTCGACGATTTTCGCCAGCTCGGTGAAGCAGTGCCGGTACGTGGTAACGAGGATGTTGAGACAGTGAGTGGCCGCGTCGTGTGGCCGGCTCCACCACAGCTTCTGATCCGCAACCCCTAGCGCTGATGCAGTTCACAGCGTTCGGTGTGTGTTGTGTTGTGTTGTGTTGTGTTGTGTTGTGTTGTGTTGTGTTGTGTTGTGTTGTGTTGTGTGTGGTGCGTCAGTACGGGAAAACATCGGAGGCAAGATTGAAAGGGAGGGGAGGAACGTACTGTCGTGGACCTTGACCTCGAGCGGGTTGATTCGCTGTTGTAACTCGTGGGGCAGCACCGGCACCAGCGGCTTCAACTTGTCCAGGTTGGCTCTCACGCACTTGACGCTGAGCGCCAGCAGGCTCTTGATCGCACGCGGCTTCCAAACGACGTCCACCAGCGCCCGAACCAGCCTGGGTCCGATGGGCCATGTTGGCTTTGGTAAAGCGCTTCACACGGAAATGGGCTGAGAAATGTACCACACGAGGGCTTCCGACGCATTCCTATCCGACTCAGCGTCGAAGAAGTCAAGGCTCAATTCCAGCAACTCAGCAGCGCTGTAGACCACCTTACGGTCTTCGTGCTTTATGAGTGGCACGACGGCACAATGAAGGAAACGCGGGATGAGATTAGACGCGTGCGAGTCAGACGGGGAGCGAACCGCGTACCCCCAGCGCGCGCATGGCGACTTCGAACAGGTCCTGGGAATGATCGACCAGCCTGTCGAGCGACAGGGCTTGACTCAGCGCGCTCAGCGTGTGGGTCAGAATCGGGATATGGGTTTCGTCTTTGAGCGAAGCCAGGCGTTTCTTTTGGTTGGTTGGTTGGTTGGCACCAACCAAGGGTCAGTTCGGGCACCACATCGACTCTAGCAAAGGGCAAAGGGCGCAGAGTAGGTACCAGCAGCACATCATCGGAGAAATCAAATCGGTGGCTGCATAGCAGGGGAAGGAGGGCGGTCCTCACTTCGATCTCCGGGTGATCGATCAGGTGTATGATGCTCTGCTCTAACTGCGAGACAATGAGAATTAGAACGAAAGTGTGAATGAATTCGCACTCACGCTGGGCTGTGTTGCACGCGTGTGCGTGTGCGCGTGCGTACTTCGTCCGACATATCTTGCAGCATCTCGTTGATGAAACCGGAGCGGGGCATGCCAAGGTAGTGCAGTCCAGCTGGGCGGTTACCGAGTCAGTAAACAGTTTGACAAACGTGTGCGAGAGTGAGAGTGAGAGTGAGAGTGAGAGTGAGAGTGAGAGTGAGAGTGAGACCTGTGATGACGGCGGGCTTATTGGTGAGCTGCAGCGGTGCTCGGATGCATTCAAGCACCAGTTGCACATACGATTCTTCATCTGCGTCACCATCGACCGCACAACGGTGAGAGGTTGAAACCCAGAGGTGGAGAAGGACCACACCTTCAGGCGTCCGCCGCGTCTCGTGCGCGCAGCCCAAGGCGGATAGGCAGCGCAGAAGGTAGGGCAGCACTTCGGCTCGCTGCGCCTGGCAGGCGCGCTTGATCCAGCTCTCCAGCTGCGCCGAGTCGGCCAGCAGATCGGTGTGTCGAGCGATGTACTCGATCGTCGACCTGGGCGCGGCGTACACGTCGTGTATCGACGACTCGATGTGCCCCAGCACGGCGGATGCCATGAGACACCACTCCTTCGCCCGCTCTACGTCGCCGTCGTCGTGCCGCTCGCCAGGCTGCGTCGCAGTGGACAAGAGCCAGGCCAGGCCGGCCTGCGGGTCGTCTTGGCTGGCGAGGAAGAGCCACCGCAGTGCGCCGACCAGCCATCTCTTCGAGAGTGGAGGCCGTCGCGCCCGGGCGTATCGTTGGCTCTTCTCTTCTTCTTCTCCCTCCTCCTCCTCGCCCAGCTTTTCCTCTGGCGTCTCTTTCTCCTGCTCTTTGCTGGGTCGGGGAAAGAGTCGATGCAGGAGCTCATGTGGGAGGGCCATCTTCATGGCATCGGGTGGCAGCGCTCTAAAGCATTGTCGCAGGGTGGACTCCACCTCGGCGCAGGTCAGGGGCTCCAAGCCCTCTTCGATCGCCATCTGTTCCGCATCATCATCATCTGCCAGGGGAGGCAGTCCAGGCGGCAGGTGAAAGGAGAAGGCGGGAGCGCCCACATTGTCAATAACTTGGATATAGGCCCTGTGCAGCGGGTCTTCCCAGTCATCTCCATCCCAGTCCATCTCCGTGATCGCACTCTTGTTGGGTGGATTGAAAAAGGCGCGAAAACCAGAAAATCTTGTGGTGCTCAAAATTTTCAGGATAAGAAGATGGACAGGCAACGATTCTTGAGGGCGCAGCATTGGTTGCGCTCTCAAGAAGGGCACAGTGGCGGCAGCGGGCAGGCAGCGCCAGACGGCCTGGAGGATGCAGCCAGAGGCGATGATGCAGCTTGGCAGATCATTTTTCGAGGGCGTTGTTGTTTCCATCTCGCCGTTGAGGAAGCTCCTGCACAACCCGTGGCAACATCAGAGGTACTACGTAGCCTCCTTTTTCAAAGATTTGCATGATTTCAACCAGTCTCTTTCCGTGGTGGCAGGAAGAGGTCGCCGCTTCCCCTTCCCCTCCACAACCGCAGGGGGTGACCCTGCCCAGCCAGGTTCTCTACTTTGGCGGATCGTCGAAGGACCCAACAGAACTGGTAGGCCGCTCCCCTTGTTGGAGCACTCTGAAGTGCCGCCGCCAGCACTGACAGTGCAGCTCACAACCACCGCCCAGTCGTTCCAGTTGGGCTTGCGCGCAAGGGACCAGAAGAAGGCTCACAGACCCCTGACGATCGCCGTGTTTGATGGCGTGCCCTACAGCATGGACCTCGCCCAGGTACGTCGCCGCGGCTCAACCAACGACGTTGATCGCCCACGGCCCTAACCTACGCTGTGTGCGCCTGGCGTTGATGCACCAAAGGTGGAGCAGTTGGTGTGCGTGGGGATGGAGGAGCATGAGCGCATGCAGGACCGTCCGCCGTTCGTGCGATTGGCCTTCCCCTGCGTCAATCTGCAGTTCTACCCCGGGCCCGGCTTCGAGTGGAAGACCGCCGTCAAGCAACTCCACAGGTCTGTTACTCTCTCTCTCTCTCTTGATCTCTCCGTGTGTGCGTGCGCGGGCGCGTCGTGGTGTTGGCTTGGCGCGCAAGCTGCTGATCCGCAGGCGATGACGGCCACGCGCAGGTGTGTGAGAAAGCTTCTGGCCACGTTTGGACCTGGCGGGGAGGCGCTGGACGCGAAAGCGAAGCCCGCGTTGGCAACCACGAAGCGCAAGGAAGACAAGAAGGGCAAAGAACGAAGAGAAGAAGAAGAAGAAGAAGAGGACGCAGAGAGGAGCGATCACGAACGACACAAAGAACGAAAGCGAAGGAGAGTCATCAAAGAGGAGGGGGACGGTGAAGAAGTGAAAGACGAAGGGGCGGTGGACAGAGACAAGGCAGTGACGGTGTTGGAGGAGGCCAGGGCCATGTACGAGGGAGGCAGCTGGGCCGAGCTGATGGCATTTCTGCCGAACCTGAGTCAACTCGACGAGGATTCGGGCCTAGCTGAGGTGAAGCAGCTCATCGAGCGCATCGCCCACCTCATTCCGCTTCACTACGCTCGGCTATTCCCTCCAGGTATAACTTGACGTGATCCTCGCGTTGCACCACACACCACAACGCCGCACGCGCACCCACGCGCGCACGCATCTTGACAATTGCGCGGTTGTGACAGACAATGGAGCACAGCTTCAGCGGTCCCGGAGAGAGGGTGCAGCTGTGATGGACGAGCTGGTACGTCTGTGCCTAATCACCTCCCGTTGAAGCGATGTGGCAGTGCGAGCGCAATGCAAGCTCACTCACGTATCTGTCGCGCAGGCGCGATTACATGAGCGGTGCCTGGGCGCCCATGGTGCAGCCGACGAGGTCGCGCGCATGAAGCGGCAGCTGGCGAGGGACAAGAGCGAGCTTGAAGCCCACATCGCCCAGGTGATGGGCCTCCTCTTCCCCCAGGTCGGTCTCTCTCTCTCTCTCTCTGTCCTGCGTGTGTGTGTGTGTGTGTGTGTGCGTGTGCGTGTGCGCGCGCGCGCGCGCTAAAGAACTCGAGTGCGTGCGTGCGTATGTTCGCAGAAGGGCCGCGGAAGGGCTGGGGACAAGGTGGTTGACGCACGGCAGATTACCCTGCTCGAGGAACTCCACCGAAAGGTACTTCGCTTTTCTTCCTTCTCCATTCTTCGCCTGCTTCATTCTTCTTGTTGACCTTCGTTCAACCCCCTTGGGCTGCCCACCCAGGTTGAAGACATGTGCGAAGTTGAAGTGCTGCTCGAGATTCTTGCTCAACGTTGGCTGCCCTGACGAGGTCCAGCCGTACGGCTGTGTACTGCTACATTCATTTTATTTATTCAAGCCCCAGGCGGTGTGCGCGAAGCGGGCTTCGTCCCACGCGCAGGCCGATTCGCGACATGTCTGCCGAGCAAGCTATGATGAGTGACGACTACTTCTTCTGGAGGGCGGCGAGGATCTCCAGCTTGAGCTTTTCCCGTTCCTCGGCGAGCCGCTTCTGCACCTTCTCCTCCACGAGCCGATCGATCAGCGGCATCAGCCGCGCCAGCATCGCTTCGTCCACCCCGCCGCTCTCGCCCGTCGATGACGACGACGACGACGATGGCGATGGTGAAGGCGATGGCGACGATGATGAAGTGGTGGCGGCGAGTGTGGATGA